>CM074451.1:19319401-19389401 GCA_037101425.1 Elopichthys bambusa
TCTATCATCTATCTGTCTGTCTGTCTATAGTTCTATCTATCTTTCTATCTATCTATCTATCTATCTATCTATCTATCTATCTATCTATCTATCTATCTATCTATCTATCTATCTATCTATCTATCTATCTATCTATCTGTCTGTCTGTCTGTCTATAGTTCTATCTATCTATCTATCTATCTATCTATCTATCTGTCTGTCTGTCTGACTATCTGTTTTTAATAATTATCTTCCAATTTCCTACATTTTGTCATTTTGTCATAATTTTATGGATATTTGTGCCGTACTGCTGCATAGGAATGCTATTTTGTCCTTTTTGAAACTGAGCCAGACAATGTTTACTTCTTTGTTAATGGAATAAAACACTAACTTCATCTATTTAACCCAATCTTTGAACTAATTGCTGGAGGTTTGTCATTTTGTAAATGCATTGACACCATAGACCTAGACTCCCTGTGTTCTACTACCGGTCACTTTTGTGACCGGACATAAAACCCATTTTTTCATGGACTTTTCAATATTTATTTTTTTTTTACATAATTGACATTGATTGTTTAATATCCTTACAAATACCATACAAACTCATATATGTCATCTCTGGGAAAATTTTGGGATTAAACGGGTTAATGACAACATTCAAGAATAGAGCAGTGAATTGGTTTTTATTATTAACTTTTTTCAGCATTATTGCATGTTCACTGAAGAACACTGAATTGTTTTGCTGATTACAATAAAACACCAAAACAAAACCATGGTCTATGATAAACTAGATTATAAATAATAAATAAAGATTATAAATATAAATAATAATACTAATAATAAAAATAAAATAAAAACAATAACAAATCTATACAATCCCATATTACAAGGATAAATTCATAAAATATGGAATCATTAAGAAGCCTATACATATTACACAGATGATTCTAAAATCCATAATCATTTATAGACATCTCCACATATAAGGAATGGGGTGATCTCTGGCATCTCTCAGTCCGCCATCTTGGAATTGTCAACTTATTTGCATTCATCATCTGTAAGCTCCTCCCCGAGGGGGGACTTTCTGGCAAAGTCAAGACACAGTTGAGTTCGTCTCTGCAAGTGTACACAGTGGGTTTGAGAGCATAACTTAGATACCTTTGACCAAGTATGATTATACAGACCCGTTTCTGCACACTTTCCAGTATTTTAACTTGATTTGCAGTCAAAGAACTGTGCCAGACAGGAATTGAATATTCCAGTGCAGGGTGCACATACCCTTTATAGATGGTAACCAGTTCAAATTTATTTAACCGACGGAGATTAAAAAGCTTTCTGTTGGCTGAGGTCAACATGTGATCCACTTGACTATTCCATCTCATCTGCTGATTTTATTAAGAAACCATTAAGAAACAATAGCGAGTATATAAAACATGTCAAAACTCCGGGAAACACAAGCATATTGCTGAGAACAAAAATAAATAAATAAATAAATAAATCACTGAGAACACCGCATAGCCCGTACACCAGGACATTTGTCTGCACACAGGATATACATTAGCCTAAAGGCCCGGGTATACTTCACTTTTCGCGCCCGGACGTGTCCGCGCATCTTTCAAAGTATACTCAACCGTGGATGCGCGCGATTGGCCGAGTTCGACACATGCGCAGTACAATTTTTTTTCTACATTCTTACCAGACATCGTGTCATCAACGGGACATTCGCTGGCAGGATCGGCAAAGAAAAATAGTGCATCCACTATTGCAACATAGTTTAGAAGATAAACCAAGTGAACGAAAATAAAACACGACGAAGAAGGATGTTTTTTTTTTTTAATCGCTCTTTCCACACTCTTCTTCGACGACTGCACACTGTGCTCAGTACTGTGCGTATTGCCACCTAGTGTACCCTTCTGTCCTGCTTGCGCATGCGCTGATGCATACGCATCATCAGGGCGTTCACGAAATTTGGGCGGGGTGTGCAGACGTCCACGAGCCCTCCAGATGATGAAAATTACATAATGCGGACCGAGTATGAAACCAGACGGCCAAAGTATACTTTGGGCTTAAGCGTTTAAACAAATAAAAAATATAAATGTTTTTTTTCTTTTTCTAGTAAATCTATGAGATTTCCATGTTCCACTTTTAAGTTACATGTTGCCTAGCCACAACCTACAGATCCCAGCATAAACGGTGATACATTATAATATTTGTTATTAAAGTATCAACAACATTCACAAACATAAAAGCAAGCATAGGCAGTGCTGTGTGCATGATTTGGCATGGCAGAATGTACGCAATGAGCGCAGCAAGTATGCATCAGTTTAATAACTTTAACTCTTACAACTGCTAAATTAATGGGCAAATGGTAAATATTTCGAAGAGCAGATAGAAACATAGCCAACTCAAACTAAATATTATAAACATCGGAGGAACCACAGAGATTACACACAGGAGAGGAGTAAGATAACGAAAGAGAGAGAGAAGAGAGCAGACTACAAGAATGCTAAAGTTTTACTATACAACCGCAGTTCAATGCAGGCTAAACCAGGCCAACCACTAAAGCAGACTTAAAGCAATGGGCTACATTCTGCAAACCCCTCTGCTGTTTTTAAGATTATGTCACAAATCAAAACCAGAAAGACTAATAAATATTATACAAATATTCTGCATGGCAGTGACAGGAGTTAACTTCAAGCACATGGTGTCATATATGTGAAAAAATAGCTTCTTACCTTATGAAGATTTTGGCGTGGCTTTGTGCTCTGGAGTGAGTTTTCAGACAGCGAAGTGTGCAGAGAAGGATCTTTCGGAGGAAGCAGTAGACACAGGTAAACAAAAATACAACTGGAGCAGCTTCTCCACCTCCTTAAAGAGGCCTCTTGTTGTGATTGAAGGTTTGACATATAAAGTCCAAGTTCTTGGACTGTGCGGAGTGTTTCTTTTTTGGTAAAGTCGCCCAGCATCCTCAGTTGCAGATGTAGAGACGCTCTGTCCATGAAGCTGAAGGGAACTCAGGTCGGCCTCTGTGCACACTCTCTGCTTTGCGGAATCCATGAGAATTTGCTCCCTCTGTGCAGCAATAGTCATCCCAGCTTGGTTAAACAGCGCTCGATTTCAGATGTCACTAGATCAAGTGCCTCATAATATTAACATATCCACAGTGAATCACCATTTTCTGACACAACATCCTCCACCACTGTCGTGCTGCGAAAACGAGCTGGCATCCTGCTTGTCCTGTTAGAGTTCGCTGATGCAGAGGCTTTTGTTTTTGTCAAAATCTCCTCCACAGCTCTCTCCTCTCTTAGTGCACATATGCATTCTTTGAGCGTATGTATGCACTGGAGCGCACCAGAAACACTTGCTTGTGCACTCTGCAGACTTCTTGCAAGGCCTTGCAAGGCCCAAAGACTGCCTCACAACAAAGAAGCCAAAAAACAGTTCTCCCCTTCATAGCTTGCTTGAAAAGCCCAGCTACTTTTGCTCGTATTTCACTACGATCACCTGGATCTTGCTGCAGTGTACATAGTGTTTCCAAAAGTGGGCCATAGGCATGGCAAATCCTTTATATTGCTTTTGTCCTTAAACACCACCGTGTTAGACACAGCCCAATAATGTTGCACACAACATCTTCATCACCAAAAAAAAAGACTGGTACACGTTTTGGAGTTTGTCGGACTCTCTGATGAGTGTGGTGAAGCTCTGCACAAAGTTGAGCGCATCTGCTAAGACGCACATCCCTTGTAACCTCTTGCAGCGCCAGGTCAAGAGCATGGTTGCAGCAGTGTACAAATAATGAACCAGGGCATACCTTCTTAAGTCGTGCTTGTACTCCAGAGAATCAACCAGATATGTTACTGGCACTGTCGAAACAGTATCCTTATCCTATCCAGTTTTTTCAAAAGAAGGTTCAGTCGACAGAAGATGTCCTTGATGCAAGGAAAAAGGGTTTCAGATGTTCAAATGACAAGAGAACTGCTCAGATGCTTTATCCGTCTCTTTCACATAATTAAGCTATTTCCACCGCTGAAACCAGATTGAGTTGAATGATCTTGCGAAGTCCCAAAACGTCTGGATGGAACGTTAAAATCCTTTGGCTGAAAAGGGTCCACAAGTAGGCCTATGCTGACAGCGGTGTTAGCAGCTCCATCTTCTGCTGGCGCTGTAACCGCGGAGGCGGGTTTAGCTGAAGAACGGCTAATGATGTTAGCAGGCTGGACAGCAGAACCAATGTTGACGGGCCGCCGTTGGGGAGCTGGACAATTGGTGGTAGTTGAATCATCCACAAAGCTTTTTGAAAAACTCAGGAATTCTCTTTTGCGACATGCTCAAATTCACACTGCGCTTCGTGTGTCTAACTGAAATTATGTCCCTCAAGGTAACCCTAACGTTACACGTTGTAATTGGCAACGACAAATCTGGTTAATAATACACATCTTGATTTGATTTTAATCACTCAAAACTCAAGCATAATAAAATCTCTTTTCATAGTCAAATCCCAGATATTCCAGTATTAATATACAGTATATAATATATATATAATTATTATTCCCAGCAGTTAAACAGTAGCCCACAGAAAAAAAACTGGAGGTGCTACAGCACCCCCACTTCCCCCGCCTATGTAAAACCTTGCATTTCTTTGGGTTGAGTTTCATTTTGTGCCTCTCAACCCAAATGTCAAGACCATTCAATGTCTTTTGGAGGGTGATTATGGAGTGATTATGGAATCCACCACTGGGCAATTGTCATGTCATCCACAATATCCAGTGGTCTATTTTATCCTGAAGAGCACTGTTAATCAGTGCTAAGAAGATTATAGGCCCTAGTATGGCTCCCTGTGCAACTCCACATGTGTGGTATTCCCAGTCAGAAAAACATCCTTGATATCTCATCTTTGTCGACGGCTGGTCATGTAACTACAAAGCCATGGCTCACTCTGAGATCAAGAAGGCACTGTACTGCTACTGTATGGTCTACAGCGTCAAAAGCCTTGGCAAAATCAATTGTAATTAATGTGCACACTGAAGCCAACACATCACTGGCATTATACACAAAATCCATTAGACTAATGAGATTATAAGTTGGAGTGGAGTGGTTCTGTTGACTGCCAAACTACATAGGATCTAAGTTTGGAGAAATGTCACTGAAGATTGTCCTCAAATCCTCAATATTCGGGGGAATATTACAGAATTAGAATATAAGCATTATTGGAATTAGAGAATAGAACAACATAATAATTGTGAATGTCTCTATATCACTGGAATTTAATGTTGCAGAAATCAAAGAATGTGAGCAGAAACAGGCCATCTTAGAAAAGCAAATCTTCATTAAATCTCACAAAGAACTAAACATGAAAACAACAGAGCCTGATTGATATAAGTGAAGGGAGAATTACAAAAATTTGCAAATATGTATTAACCAGGTAGTTAGGTTTGGGGAATTTGTGTTCTTCCTTTTTTCCCTTATTTTACAAAACATATAATCCCCTAGGGTCATGTAGGAGTAAAACAAATGACAACCACTAATTTGTGCCCACAATTTTGTAACCTGTACTCTCAGTTTATAAACCATACTCATTTCTAAACCGTTTCCTTATTTTTACAAATTGTTCAGTTTTATAAACCGACTTGTAGACTGTTAGAAATCCCAGAAGTCATCATGGGCAGAAGATATATGAACGCTTGTAAGCATTTAAAGTAATGTACAGTGCCCTCCACTAATATTGGCACCCTTAGTAAATATGAGCAAAGACGGCTGTGAAAATAAATCTGCATTGTTTATCCTTTTGATCTTTCATTCAAAAAATTCACAAAATTCTCATTTTGTATGTCTCTTTCATCTATCACACCTGATTCAACTCATCAGCTCATTAGTAGAGACTGCAAGACCTGAAATGGGTCTGTCAGAAATAATGAGACATACAAAATGTGCAGGGTTGGTGGTCCTCCAGGACAGGATTGAGAACCTCTGCGCTAGAGGATGTGGTCTTCAGTGTCCTTGTTAGAGCACCTGCATCCCAATCCAGTTGACACTGGTTCAGTGGCGGTTCCATGATTTTTATTCTTGGGAGTGCTCAGGGGGGGCTTAACAGTTAAGTGCTAAGAAATTTATTCACAGTTATTAAGCACATTATCAACTTTTATGAACATTTTTATTACTAACTTATCAGCTCTTTGAATCAATAAACCTGCCAGCTGAAAGCCCCACCTACTGGCCAGAACAGATAATGAGGGCTTTAAAACTGCAGTGAGCTAAATGAACGAAAGCATTTGTGCTTTTAAAAATGCGAACAAAATGGAAAAGAGCGCAGATGTCACAATCTCAAATCACCAGTCCAGTCATCTCAGCACACTATGTTTCCCAGAATCCCTCCTGGCTTACAATTGCTCACACTCCACATTCACCACATCTGTCTGTGATTACCTTCATCAGCACGTTTCTATTTAAGCTCACCAGTCAGTTCACCATTTGTCTGGTCTCGTTGGTCCTACCAAGAACTACTAACCTGACTACCTACCTTTGTAAAACTTAACTGTGCAATCCTTCCTTCAGTCTTCAGCCTTCAGTCTTTAGCCATCCATCTTCTCCAGTGATCCAGTCATCTCCCATCACCAACTGAAACAGATAAGAACTGCCATTCACCACTATCAAGTCAACGTATCCACTCTCTAAGTTACTCACCTGCTCAGGTCATTTGTTGTCTGCATACCTGCAATAAACCTGGATATTACCTGTTGTTGCATTCTTCTGTTCTATGACAGAAGATCAGACCAAATCAAAAGATGGACTCAGTGGGAGTTTTTCTTGAGCCTGGGGCTTCCCTATGCACCATATTTCAAGATGGCAAGAAGATAGAGTAATATGTGTAGGAATTCCGGGAGTACTGTTATTTAATGACATGAGATAATCATATCCTTATCCACTGCTTTAAATGGATTAGATAACAATGTTTACCATCTGGTGTCAGGGATCGATGGATGTGAGACACTTGAGCAATTTTTGGACCTCATCCTGTGGCAGTGTGGTTCCGCATATACTGTTGAACCATTGGTTTCATCATCTCAAGACTACTGAGAAACCATCACAAGTTCCCTCATCTCTGTCTGTCCTGATTCTACCTTATAGTCAGTTCTAGTCAAAGAACCACTAGTTTCTCCAACCATCATTGCCATCATGCCAGAACCTGGCCGTCATTCCTGAGTATCCTAACATTCCTCAGTCCAGGAAAGCAGCATCCCCAGCCGCACCGGGCACTGAAGGTTGTGTAGCAAATTAGCTCAAAATAAATATAATTAATCATAACTAATTATAATTAATTATAAATATTTGGATCAGTTAATAAAATTAACTTAATGTAATACAATTAATATTACAGTCAATTAACCTGTTTGGCCAATGAACATTCAGTGTTAATTGTTTATTAATTCTAAGAAATGTTCATTTCCAGGTCATGGGAAATAATCTTATGTACAGTACTACTCAGAGCATGTAGTCAGGATCGGCATGAATAGGGACTCCAGTATATGAGCATGAAACACGGACAACTTTACGTGTGACATGAACAAGACTTTATTAACTAGACTAAACACTTAACTACTCTAACATTCACACACATACATGCATACAGTTTACCAAGGGAAAGAGAGAGCTGAAGCAGAATACAGGAAAGCAAGAAGTTACAGCATTGTTTGAAATTCAGCAGATCAACAGCCTTGAGCAAACCATCAGTTTAGTTTTATCAGGCCTTTCTTTAAAAGGGGTAAGGATACTTGCATGTCTCACCCATTTGAATTAAAACTGTCCTGATGCAATTTGTGGAGGCTTCCGTTGAATCTTTGCTGATATTGTCTTGACGAAAGAACCAGTTGGATTCAGAGGATCTTTTGTTAATGGAAGGTCTAGGCCGAAGCCTGACACAAGCTTGGGGTTCTTTAGAAGCTTCTAGCACAGCATCATCTTCTCATCAGCATTTTTCAGTAAAGGAAAAGAGAGAGTTTGATCTTGTGATCAGTGATTTTAAAGGGTGAAGATGTCACACCCTCTTGAGGTGTCTGAGCCAATAAGGAGTTTTCCCCTCGGAGGGAAACTTTTACGAGTCTTTGTTCTGTAGCAAGATATTAGCATAAGACATTGGATTGGATGTTTGAGAGAAGAACCTTCTAGATTCTTATAATATTAATGTGTCACCGAGTTAGTAACATGTAACATAAATTACCAAATAGGAAATGAAAGTTGGAGTCCGTAGATACCAAACATGCTACCCATGTGATTTTAGTTAACCATAAATTTTTAACTTTGAAACATTAATACCAAAACAGTTCAAAAGAGAGAATTAATACATAAAATAAAACCCTATAAAAGGAAAATCATGAGAGGGGAAAATTGGATACACGTTTATACGTTTATACATGTGGTTATATATAGAATATATAGGATTAAAAGGGTTTAGTCTTCTCTGCACATTCCTGACAGCAATAAAATAGGAACAGGACACCTATTGTGTCTCTGTGTTGCAGTTGTGGGGGATGGAATTAACAGGACTTGTGAGGGAGAATTTCTTGATTATTCATTATATATAATGAATCTGATTGGTCCAGACGCTACAGTTGTATCCAACAGTGTGGGCCTAATATTGGAATTAGTGGATCCTCCCCTCATATCCATCAGGGCAGTTTCAAGGAAGTACTCCATTCATCAGTTCCTCTGTCCTGAGTCTGTTCCAGTAAGAGAAATTCCTGAATATGTTCCAGTGAGAGAAATTCCTGAGTCTGTTCCAGTGAGAGAAATCCCTGAGTCTGCTCCAGTGAGAGATATTCCTGAGTCTGCTCCAGTGAGAGAAATTCCTACATTCTTCTGTTCCATGACAGCAAGGTGTCAAGACGTGTTTTTAAAAATGTGATCTTTTAACTTCACATGGCATTTTAAAATGCGATGCTAAAAACTGAAAATGCAGACAAGGCACAACGTTCAAAGATGTCTGTTTAACACATTATGTTTACATTGAACAACCTTTTCTCTTTTTCATTACCACTAGGCTAGGCCAAACAAAGTGCAAGAATTTATATTAAAATCTACAGTATATTATTTGACATTTTATGACATGTAAATCTTAACAAAGATCAGGACTCCATCAGCACTCCATTATGATCACTGTTGATGAGGAGCTTAATATGATTGCTATTCACTTACACTTGGCCTAATTAACTCTTCACAGAATCTTCGCAGAGGTGTTATGAGACGAGATATGGGGGTGCATAGACGTACCGGTTCTCTCCCAATAGGTTAATATACAGCCTATTATGATAATGCTGTAAATAAAAATGTGAAAAGAAAGAAGCTTTTTTTGTGTACGTGAATAAATCCAACCACCCCTGTGACAGATTTAACTTTTACTTCCATGATCCGTGACCAACAGAGGAGCATCTTGGCGGCAGGGATTACATCTTTAACAATGTCTGGGGTAAGAAAATCTAAAGTGTAGAATTGGATGCACTTTGAAATGGTAAATGATTTTCCAAAAAAATTAAGATGCAAGTTGTGCCAACAGCTCATGTCCTACCACTCAACAACGACAAACATTACGGCGCACTTCTGTCGGCCAACGTTAACGAGCTGACTAGCGCGCTATTTGAAAAGACTCAAACGGACACAGGCAGATCGCGTGAAAGACTGGATTTTTTCTCTCAATCAGGTAGGGTACGAGTGATTTCAAAACATTTCAGTCAGTTCTAATTTGATATTTGGATGCTTTGAATGTTCAGCTTAAATGTCTGCCACTCCAGTTTAGCGTTTATTGTCTCTGCAGTTAAAAAGACAAAGTTTACAATTCTGGCTGTACTTTCGTTATTTTAATAATTTCTTTAATTTTAATTTATTTATTGATCACTCTGGGTTATCTAATTTAACTATTTATGGCTTGTGTTTTGAATATGTTTCTCTGCACTTTAGGCATTTTGCACTTGTAAATTATTTGTATTTATTAGAATGGTATATTTTGTTCTAATTCAATTCTGTAAATTAATTTTTGATTGTTTTTTGGTGCATCAATGTTGCGCTGTAGAGTTAAAGCTGGCTCTCACAGGCAATTTAGCCGATTTAATTTGATTTGCCTACATGTGAAATGCATATCTATCTGCAGTGTGGCCTTTCTGCAGTTATATATATAGGTGCTGGTCATATAATTAGAATATCATCAAAAAGTTGATTTATTTCACTAATTCCATTCAAAAAGTGAAACTTGTATATTATATTCATTCATTACACACAGACTGATATATTTTAAATGTTTATTTCTTTTAATTTTGATGATTATAACTGACAACTAAGGAAAATCCCAAATTTAGTATCTCAGAAAATTAGAATATTACTTAAGACCAATACAAAGAAAGAATTTTAGAAATCTTGGCCAGCTGAAAAGTATGAACATGAAAAGTATGAGCATGTACAGCACTCAATACTTAGTTGGGGCTCCTTTTGCCTGAATTACTGCAGCAATGCAGCGTGGCATGGAGTCGATCAGTCTGTGGCACTTCTCATGGTGTTATAAGACCCAGGTTGCTCTGATAGTGGCTTTCAGCTCTTCTGCATTGTTGGGTGTGGCATATCACATTTTCCTCTTCACAATACCCCATAGATTTTCTATGGGGTTAAGGTCAGGCGAGTTTGCTGGCCAATTAAGAACAGGGATACCATGGTCCTTAAACCAGGTACTGGTAGCTTTGGCACTGTGTGCAGGTGCCAAGTCCTGTTAGAAAATGAAATCTGCATCTCCATAAAGTTGGTCAGCAGCAGGAAGCATGAAGTGCTCTAAAACTTCCTGGTATACAGCTGTGTTGACCTTGGACCTCAGAAAACACAGTGGACCAACACCAGCAGATGACATGGCACCCCAAACCATCACTGACTGTGGAAACTTTACACTGGACCTCAAGCAACGTGGATTGTGTGCCTCTCCTCTCTTCCTCCAGACTCTGGGACCCTGATTTCCAAAGGAAATGCAAAATTTACTTTCATCAGAGAACATAACTTTGGACCACTCAGCAGCAGTCCAGTCCTTTTTGTCTTTAGCCCAGGCGAGACGCTGTCTGTTGTTCAAGAGTGGCTTGACACAAGGAATGCGACAGATGAAACCCATGTCTTGCATACGTCTGTGCGTAGTGGTTCTTGAAGCACTGACTCCAGCTGCAGTCCATTCTTTGTGAATCTCCCCCACATTTTTGAATGGGTTTTGTTTCACAATCCTCTCCAGGTTGCAGTTATCCCTATTGCTTGTACACTTTTTTCTGCCACATCTTTTCCTTCCCTTCGCCTCTCTATTAACTGTGCTTGGACACAGAGCTCTGTGAACAGCCAGCCTCTTTTGCAATGACCTTTTGTGTCTTACCGTCCTTGTGCAAGGTGTCAGTGGTCGTCTTTTGGACAACTGTCAAGTCAGCAGTCTTCCCCATGATTGTGTAGCCTACAGAACTAGACTGAGAGACCATTTAAAGGCCTTTGCAGGTGTTTTGAGTTAATTAGCTGATTAGAGTGTGACACCAGGTGTCTTCAATATTGAACCTTTTCACAATATTCTAATTTTCTGAGATACTGAATTTGGGATTTTTCTTAGTTATAATCATCAAAATGAAAAGAAATAAACATTTGAAATATATCAGTCTGTGTGTAATGAATGAATATAATATACAAGTTTCACTTTTTGAATGGAATTAGTGAAATAAATCAACTTTTTGATGATATTCTAATTATATGACTAGCACTTGTATATATATTTTAAGGTTCATTGATCCAAAATGTTTTTATTCATTTTCTTCTATATCTTTGTGTGGTGTTCTGTACATCGTGGCTGTGAATGTTTATCCACATTACCTTTCATTTCAGTTTAGGAAAGGTAAAAATCATTGTCAGTTTCGTCTATCCCTTGACAGGCAGTTTGGTCACTTTATTAGAAAGTTGTTTCTCTGTGCCATGTGTGAGAGAAAATAAAAGTTGTCTTAAGGCCCGGGTATAGGCCCTACTTCATTTTCCGCGTCCCACTCTATCTCGTGCACAGTTGAGTGCGCAAGCCTTTCAAAGTAGCCTATACTCCTTTGGCCTTAAGCGTGGAAAGAGTTTGTGCGCACCATCTCGTAGACTACTGTTTTTGAACAGCTCATGAAGGACATTTGGGCATGGTAGGTTCCAAACACAATCTTTAAAGCAAAGTGTGGTGGCCTGCCATGGACAAAGAAGCAGAGAGGCATGTCAGATTGAGCCATGGATGTCAGTTAGTGATGGGACCTTAGCCAGAGCCACTAAGAATGACACATCTACCCCAAAACCCTTGGCATGATCTAGTCATTGATATATTAGGTCCTCTGCCAACTAGTAGTTGATTGTTACAGCCACTATTATGAGTATGCAATACTCAAGTCTTATACAGCTGATAAAGTCATTGACTGCTTGGACAAAGTTTTTAGCCGTCATGGTCTGCCTTGCACCATCAGATCAAACTGTGGTCCACAGTTTATGTCTGCACAATTTCAACAATTCTGTGATACAGTTAAGCCTATCTGTGATGCACACTAAGACTCAGTTGTCTTTTTAATCCTCAGTTGTCTTTTTAATCCTCATTTATTAACAACTCAACAGAAAAGAAAACTCTCATACAGTCACATACATAGGCTTAGGTGGTAGCAAGTTTATACCGGAAGGGTATCACACATAAATATGCAATACTTTTATGCAAAACTCCAAATTAAATAATTCAAAACAGTGACATAGGCCCAACATTCATCAAATAACATAAATGAAAACATATCTGGCAACAGCTTACAACAACTGTTGTCCAACCACAAACCATTGTTACTGTCTGCACAAAATATTTTGATACATGATTATTCAAAATATCACAAGTTTAAAAACCATTGCATCAAACATAACCAATAAAAGCTTGATTTACCTCAAACCAAGAAAATCGCAGCCATCTATTTGGCGTTGTCAGCATGCACACCGCCATCACTCCTGAGCTAACGCTACTCCATTCATAAAGAGGAAATGGCACCAGAAGGTACCGTACTCCCCCAACCCAACTGGACTACCATAATTACTGTAGTGGTTACGACCATCACAATACAAATGGTATTCAGCATGTGAAGACAATTGCAAAATGGGCAGACAACCAGGTAGAAAAGCAGAATGCATCTATATTGACGTGTATACGAATTGCTCAGGCAGAAGGGCTGGACTGGAAACAGGAGCTCCACAAGGTATGTGGCTGTGTACAGAGACCACGACACTACTAGGAAGAATTGCTTTTCAATACGAAAGTCAGGAGAAAACTGCCAGATTTGATCATACCGCGTAATGACCAGAAGATAAGGGATTGTGAGCAAAAAGGTAGAGCAAAGCTTTATGCCGATCACTGCCGCAGGGAAAGAGATTCACAACTAGAGGTGGGAGATCAGATTCTAGTAAGACAGGAAAAGACAAAAAAAAAAAAAAAAAACCCTGAAAACTGCATTCAACCAAGTTTCATACGCTGTTCTCCATAAAGAGAAATTCTGTGACCATTGAAGATTCAGGTGGAACAAAATATAAAAGAAACACCACGTTTGAGAAGAAATTCTTCAGTGAGAATGCAAATGATGATCCAGTTGAACAGCAAAACCAATCGGAGACAGAATCAGGGACAGAGAATACTGAGCAGATGATTTCTGAAAAACAAAAAAAAAAAAAAACAGAGTAAGCCACTAGGTGGTGGGGTTGCTCCACAAATGAGACCACAGAGACAAATCAGACTGCCAGAGAATTAAAGACTTTTGTTGAGTGGAATTATTGTTGAGTAATCATGTTGAGGAAATGGCATGCACTGAGATGTTGTGCTATGCATACATATTTCACGGTGTTCACATTTAAAAGGAATCTGTTATGTTCCCCTACCTGTCTAGGGGTCGGGAGAGGAGTAACAAAGAAAATGCATAAAATAAACATGTAAGGACGAAAAGAAAAGCAAGAACACACTTCAATCCTCTGTCCCAGAGAGAAAATGACACCAGATTATATATTTATTATATAATATAATAAAAGAAAGGATTTTATTTACAAAAGAAAAAGCATAACATCGGAAAATGGAGAGCAATGGCTCAGGGGAGAGCAAGGCCTAAAACAACAAACAAAACAATCCACTAACTATTTTAGGAAGGAGTTCTAACTCACCTAATAAGGGTCAAACAAAACAAAAACAATAAACTACCCTCAACTCCCTCGCTATACATAAACAGGAACAAAAACTGTTACAAAAAAAAAAAAAAAAAAAAAAAGGCACTCTCCCCCTACAGCTTCCCTCACAAAGTAATAAACAAACAAGTTAAAGAAAAAAAGTACACAATACCTTTTTCTAACTTTCAGTTTGAAGTAAGATTTTTGAAAACTTTGTTAGCACAGGTCAATGCTAAGCACAGTTAACCACTGCTAACACACAATTAATGTTTCACAATGTCACAGGCAAGCACATAACCCAACATAGTTCAGTCTGGAGCATGGGAGAAGTGTGTCTCTCTCAGAAAGCTCTGAACTTCCCCAATATACTCCCAGTCTCAGGCCCACTCTCACAAACGAGCTACAGGTGGAGTTGATTTAGCCTGAGGAGGAGTAGAGAGAGAGACAGACACACAAAGCATGCAAAAACACAGGCACAGGGCATTCAACCACGCCCACACCTTGGAAAACCACAGTGAAACAAATAATAAATCATAATAAAAGTAACACCCCCACAATTAAGAATACAGACCAGGAACCAAAGTAGTATGTACTTACATATTCTCTTAAGGTATTAGACTAATAAGTCTACACACACACACACACACACACACTAAGACTCCATCTCCCCAATTCTGGAAAGGGTATGAGCCATGATGTTATCAGTGTCCTTTGGATCTGGAGATTGTAGTCTTGCAATTAGAGGGCCCAGCGCAACAAACACTGGTTAGAAGAGGACATGTTAGAGAGAAAGGTCAAAGGGTTATGGTCTGTATACAGTTATTGGAATTGCACTGCTCCCAAGATAAACTTCAAAATGCTGCAGGGCCCACTATAAGGCAAGGGCCTCCTTTTCAGTGGTGCTATATGACTTAAGATGTTTCAAGGATTTTTGGAAGAAGTGGGATACAGGGTGTTCAACACTGTGAGCATCCTCCTGGATCAGCACAGCTCCAGCATCAGAAGCGCTGGCATACACTTGTATTTTAAAAGAGGTCAAAATTAGGTACAACCAGCACAGAAGGGTTACACAGAAGATCTTGTGCTGCTTTTCTTCTGAGCAGCTGCCAATTGTTCTCTGTGTACCCCTAAAACAGGATTCGATTTTGGTACAGTCTATACTTTACCATTTTCCCCTTACATCAGCCTTTTCTGATGTTAAGTCATGATCACTTAAATTGTCCAGAAGGGTTTTAGAGGGGTCAACTACGTCTTTCAATGTTCCAGCCTGGGTACGCGTTACTGCTCATGCAGGTAAGAAAGTAGGGAAGCATTGTTCAAGACTTGCACAATCACTTGCGTTCAGTTCACTAATTACCACTGGTCTTGGGAAGACATCTTCACCAGCAAGATCGTTTCCCAGGATAGCATCTACTCCAACGGGTAAACATGAACAAACCTTAAGTCTTACAGGACCTGTGACTAAATCCGACTTTAAGTACAGGTCATGAGGAGGGAGGCTGAGGCATTGCATACCAATACCTCGTATTAGAACGTTGGCACCAGAATAATTAGACAGCGAAGGCAACAGTTCTTCCCGAAAAAATGACTGAAGGGAAGTCAGTGAAGATTTTGAGAGACCCTGGAATGCAGAGTCAGGTGAATGAGACACTGTGCCATCCAATAAAAATGTCTGATACCCACAAGTAACAGTAGTGGAATTACCCACGTCACCTAATGTGTTAACCAAAGCTGTACTTTTGGGTCGTGAGGCAGCGACTTTTTGTTTCCAAATCCTACAATCGGAAATGAGGTGGTCTGGGTCAAGACAGAAGAAGCAAACTCGCTTATCACTAATTCTCTTATGAAGGGAGTTAGATGGGTTCTCAGTCTTAGCACGAGAAAAGACACGACTCTCATCAGGTAAAGGCAGTACGTTACACCTTGCAGTGGTAAACACAGTCCTATGTGCAAATTCATCAGCTAATACAGCCACGTCAATAAGAGAAGTAACTTTTTGGTCATTTAAAATGTACCTCTACACTTTCAGGCACACAACTCAACGTACGTTTGTTTGGCAGTTTTAGCATGAGACCGGAATTTCATAAGCCCTTAGAACAGTGGCTTTGACGATGTCATAGTCAAGAGACTGTTCAAGCAGCAAAGCAGAGGAGACTTCCTGGGCTTTCCCAGTAAGACTGCACTGTGAAAACAGGGCCCAGATATCTTTTGGCGAGCTCAGTTTCATGGCTATGCGTTCAAACGTGACAAAATAATAACTTCGCTCTCTCTGAATGGTGGCACAAGTTTAAGATACTTACTAACATCAAAGTTCGTATTAGCCTCAGCCGCATGTGAACTCTGAGGGGCAGCAGAAAATTAGTTAATAGAAGATCGTGACCGGGGCAAATGAATAGGTCTATTTTTTAGTTCTGGACCTTTCACATCCAACTGACGTAGTTTTAAATCGCGATCAGTCTCCGCTTCTATGATGCGCAGCTTAACAAGTAATGTTTCACGCTCTTCTTGCTTGATCCAGAGATCTAATGCTTTCATATTAATTGCAAACACTGGATTGACAGAAGACTCCGACACAGCTACTGCAGCAGGAAGGCCTTCATCTGACACAGCCCCCAATGCCACGTCAGGCGAAACCTCCACCTCCATAGCAGCAAACTCTGGTAAAATCCCAGTTTCTACAAGTCTATCATGCAACACTTACTTAATAGTTTTCTTTGCTGCCTCCCTAGGGACATTAATATTTAAAAAGTCAGCTATCGACAATAAATCTACTTTTCTACAAGGTTCAAAGACTTCTGTGGTAGGCTGGAGAGTGAATTCGATAAAATCAAACTCCATCTACCACAGTTTCTTCACCCACCAAGAAAACTGCCAAACAGCATAAAAAAAATAAATAAAAAAATAGGAGACTTACCTCAAATAGATGAGTCTCTCACCAATTTAGTTTAAATGAAAAGACAAGCCCCCTAGGGGTCGGGAGGGGAGTAACAAAGAAAAGGTGTAAATAAATGTGTAAGGATGAAAAGAAAAGTGAGAACACACTTCAGTCCTCTGTCCCAGAGAGAAGATGACACCAAATAATGTATATAACCAAATAAAGATTTACAAAAGAAGAAGCATAACATTGGAAAATGAAGAGCAATGGCTCAGGGGAGAGCAAGGCCTAAAACAACAAACAAAACAATCCACTAACTATTTTAGGAAGGGTCAAACAAAACAAATAAACAACATAAACTTCCCTCAACTCCCTCGCTATACAGACACAGGAACAAAAGCAATGTTAAAAGAAAAAGGCACTCTCCTCCTACAGTCTCAGGCCCGCTCTCACAAATGAGCTACAGGTGGAGGTGATTTGGCCTGAGGAGGAGTAGAGAGACAGACATACAAAACGATGCTTTCCCAAAACCATCGTTAACCAACTAACATCGCAAGTTCCGTCGTTACTTACATAGTTCAACGATTTGGTGTTTCAAACACCAGTCATGACTAGCTAGTTGCACACACAAGGGAATGAGGGAGGGAAAAATGACAATTTAAGTTAACATTCAGAAAACTAGAGAAAGATAGATAATAGTTTATCTTAAGGACAAAAAGGTATTAGACTTAATCCAGTACTGACTGGTTTACCTAAAACTTGCTTCCTAAAGTAAATGAGATTAACTTCTTTAGACTGATAATACACAGCCATTACTGCACCCCTACTCACTCCTAGCCATGCTTGAAAGATTTTCTCTTCCCCATTAACTAAGACTCCTTCTCTGCTCTCAAATTAATCAATTTGGTTGTCTCTTTGCTGGACCCTGCAGGTAGTCATATTTACCTAGCGTACTGTATGGATTGGAGGGAGACTCCAACATGCCGAATGGTTAGACCCTGCGTTCAAACACCCTATTGTCCTGGACCCTGGCCTTTTGGATTCTCCGTGGGAGGGATGCAGTTTGGAGGGTGCAACACCAATGCAAGGAGTGCCAAATATGGAAATCTAAGCCATTGGTCCCGAAGATGGCTAACCTGCATACCATCCAAGTCTACGTCAGCTGATATTCACCCAGCCCACTTATGAGTCAAATCCTCTCCGGTTAAGACAGGACTCACTGACTGAAGGACTGTACCTCAAGTTTCTTCTATGAATGTGCTTAACCTGCTTACGCATCATATACTTCTCATCAATCCTTGCTCCGGCTCGTGGAATGCTGGAGCGGGCTCGTGGATGACTGGAGCGGGCTCGTGGATGACTGGAGCGGGCTCGTGGATGACTGGAGCGGGCTCGTGGATGACTGGACCTCTTCGAAGACTTCCTCTTGGACAGTTTGGGCGTAGGATCAGGCAGGAGCCCCGGGGAATGCCCACTGGAGTGGTAGGTGGAGGAAATCGGCGGCTGGTGAACTGGCCAGGCCGCCTGTGTTTCTGAGAGGGATGGACGAGGAGAATACGACTCTTTTTGAACCTCTTCAATTTCGAACTCGGAACCATTAAGAAAGAGAATCAGATTAATAGACTCAACTAGGGAAAAGAGGCATTCAGGTTCAATATAACGAATCGTCTCCTCATCCAGACCCCTCAAAAAACAGGTGTTAAGGATCGCATCTGGTCAGCTCACCTTACAAGAAAGCTCAGCGAATTCCTCCACATACTTCTCCAGCCGGCGGCCGTCCTGTCTGGCAGTCCAGAGGCGGTCCTCCGCTGAGAGCTTGCGTCCGCGGTTCTTTGAGGGCACAGGAACAAGGAAGATACCCATCTTCTTTTTGTGGAAGTCCAGCGGTGTGGTTTGTTCTACTGTTACGTGTGGTTGTGGTAGAGATGAGATGTTCACGGAAATCCACAATTAAGGGTATTTATTTATAACAAAGGAGAGTAACGCACAACCAAACACAGTAAATTAACAACAAGAACAGACAAGGAGTGCAGGGAGTGAGTCCATTATAAAGGGTGTGTGGATGATCAGGTCCAGGTGCAGGTGATCGGTGATGATGGGGAGATGACGAGGAAGTGAATGCAGGTGTGGAAACAGGAGGATGATGGAAAATGGAGTCCAGGAACAGAGGGAACTGTGACATTGGGATGGTTGTCACACTTTTTAAAGATGTGTTACAATCCACCCCACCCCTGTCAGCCTTTGTTTAGCTAGCTGTATTAGCATAATGGTTTGAAAGGTTAAAAATGCATCACATTTTGCCTGAGAAACTACATTTTAATAAAATATAAGTTATATGATTTGATCTGCAAAAGTTTAAGTACTAAACCAAGTATAGTTCTGGTCACGAACATAACTTATAAGAAGGTTATCATATGTTTTGACCATAGTGATGGCCAAAATGAGGTTGAAACATGGTGAATTACATAATTAAAACACTGTTCGAAAATTATGAGTACACTCTTCATCTCATGTGAGTGCACACCATTCAGATGACTCTTCACAATCATAATTTATTTACAAATTTTCTAAACAAAACGTAAATGACAAATTGAAAACAAAATAGGAATAACACCCTGAATTAAAAATTTAAACCTATAGTAACATTGGTCTATTCTCACAAATCCATTGTATGACAGAAGTAAACATGATTCATGTGCTATATTTATTTCATGGTATGTTTTTAGTTTTTGGAGGATGCCAGAAGTGATCACTATGAACTGTTGTTATATGGAAAAGAGTGTGAAGTGTTTGATTAAATCTTTTTAATGAAAGATGTGACTTGCACACTCAAAAGACACTGGTTGCCACCTACTGGTATAATGATATAACTAGCAAAACAAAATCCATGAATGAACGTTTTTAGTGAATTGATTCATTGAAGATTTCATTTAATCAAAATCCTTATTGCTAACATTTTGACCATTTCTTATATGTAGAAGTTGTTCCCTAGAACAGCTAATTTTTGTGAAACACATACATAAAAAATATCAATCCAAGGCACTCGAGTATTTAGGAAAAATATAAAAGGCCTTCATTTAATCATGGCTTAGGCATTTAAAAACAGGTGACATGTAACCGCACACCAACACGTTGCGGCTAATGAGCCTTCATCAGGGTGTGAGCAACAAACACGATCAGAGTTCTTTTTAAACAGCAAATGATTAGTCATATGGCCATCACCTAATTACATTGATATAAAGAGAAAATATCTCACCAAATATATCATTAATTTTTGTGCTTTGTACAGAACATGTTGTATTCTTTTCTTCTTTTTTTTTTTTTGATGTTGCAGTTTTCCAAGCACAGTAAGACTAATGAATGTAGGACAGCTTCTTCATTATCACTCTAATGAAAAAAGTAATAATTTGTATGTGCTTGTCACAAACTTAAAGAACAATAACAATAACCTTCAAAGGGCATAATTACCAATATATATAATTGTTGTTATATAAAAATAAATTTACAAACAAATTACAAACAATACAACAAATACTATAGAGATACAAATTAAATAAACTTGTTTTTCAGATACAGTAGGTTTATTTACCATGTATACATTTATTTAACATATTTTGTTAAATAGGCTACAGTCCCTTTAAGACCGAATCCATGGATACTGACACATATCCTGTTTTCACCCAAATGTTTACGTCCACTTAAGCCACGATGGACAACGATTTTGACAACTATGTGTGCATTTGACCATTCAGGCACCTAATAAATAACGAATTGTGATTGAAAGCATGCAGTTCGCAATGTGTGTGTTGTCATCATTAATTTTGAAGTATTTCCACACCCCTGAGGCTGACATTGTTTCTGCAGCCGCCGCCGGTGTCTCTGTGCACGGAAAATTCTGTCAGTTACGTCACGTGAGGTATAGGTCTTTGGTATCGGGGGTATTTTTACGAGTACGAGTACAAGTACATGAGCCTAGTTTCAACTATTATGTAATGCCTTGAAATTTTGGACCAAAAAGACTCACATTCTCAAGGCATTTTCATGTCTTCAGACATGGCTAGAAAAGAAAATCCTGGATGGAGATCTTCCAAATTAAATTCAGAGCCACTGAAGTTCCAGTGCAGTGCAGCTTTGTCCTCTTGAAGAGATTAATCAGTTTGCTTTGACAACGATGTTGGCGACTCCATGCACCTGAGGTAGCTGACGGCAGTCAAGTGAAGCTAGAAGTTTCTGTGGACCAGTCTCCAAAGGAACAAACTTCTCCGTCAGAGTCACCGTGGCCAAGCGTTCTATATTTCTGAGAAAAATAAAAAAATAAAACCTATTGCGTACTCCAAACTTTTGAATCATAGTTTATGATGTTCTAACAACTGTGTATTGAAAGCAGTCATTGACGATAATGAGGACAACCACACATGATGTACGTTTTATATTGAGCATCTTACCCATAGGAAACCTCCCTGACACTCTGCAATCCCAGACCTTCAAAGCGAAACTTCACATTCTTCAGTGTGCGCTGAAGTGGATTCCGGAAAACGATCGTAGCCTTCAACTCTTTGCCAACTACAGTGTTCCCATCAGTCTGAAAGGTAGAGGAGCACACATTTACAACAAGTGTCAGAGATTTCACAGTTCACAGATCTCATAAAACTAATTCACCCAAAAAAAACTATCATTGGCTGTGCTTGTTCTAACCTTAATTTACCACACATATCAATCTCCATATATACATATGTATCATTTTGAGTTGAAAACATCAACTCACTTTGATGACTAGGTCTGGTGTGCGCAGTCTGAAGCGAAACTGGGCAGCCAGAACCTGTTTGGTCTGAGCGACCCGTCCAGTGAGTGTAAGCATCAGCATTGCCTGGTCCACCAGCTGGTCTTTATAGTGATCATAGGACAGACACCACTCCACAGTCTCAACTGATGAGTAAGAGCGAAAAATTCATCTCTAATTAGCATCAGTAATCGCCAAATTATTGCCTGAATGCACTCTGTTAAGGTCTCTCACCTTCATTGGGTTGGAGATCGACAGGTATCTGGTCTTTCTTCACTGTAGCTTTATACACTCCAGTATAGTACATAACAGCCACCTGGCCGTGGAGATTGAAAGTGCGCTGTTCTGCACTTGTGTTCTTTACCGTGATGGCCAGTTTAGCATCTGTACCAAGCTGAGGTTCTTCTCCATCCATGGTGATCTGAATGGTGACGTCATCAGCACTGGAGACATCGTAGATCCCTGATTTAGAGCCATACTGACAGGCTGTTTCCACAGCAATGCGTTCTTCCTCTGAATCTAAAACAAAGGAATAGTGACGTGATGCACATTTCATACATACAAAGACTTGAATACCTCTTTTATGATGAGCATGTTTTTAATTTCTGAATTAAAATTCAAAATGACAACACAAAATGTGTAATTTTTTTAATTACTTTTTATGTGGAGCGACTCCCCAAAAACTGAATGAATTAATAATTTATGTTAAAATAATAAATGCAATAATATTTATATTTGTTAAAATATTTAAAATAAATATTTAAAAACTGCTAATTGCTAATTAAGATGTGTGCTCTATTCAAGGTGAAAGGGAAATGTTAGGTAACACTTTATATTGAGTAACATGTCAACTAACTCTTATTAGAGTAAGACTGTTTGCTTACTAACTCTTTGTTTTGATGCTCTCCTAAAGACATTCTACTGACTATAAGTAACTTTGCAACTACACGTCAATTCTACTATATTCTACTAACCTGAACCCTAACCCTACCAGTCTACTTATACTCTACTTACACTCTAAAGAGAGTTAGTAGACATGTAGGTGCAAAGTTACTTATAGTCAACAGAATGTTAAAGGGATCATCAAAATAATGTGAAACCAACTGTTTACTTTTTACTTGCTGGTTACACCACATGACATTTTAGAGCCAATAAATTGTAACTTCTTGAGAATGGTGTAAAATATTTTCAAAACTAAGGCAAGTAACAATATTTTCACTTCAGTATTTTTTTTAAATAAAATTTTAAAATTATTTAAAAAAGAAAATTAGCACTGATGCTTTTACTGGAGTAATATTTTATTATGGTATCTGTACTTTTACTCAGGTACTTGATTTCAATATCATGCACCACTGATGAATACAAGTATGCCCCTGTTTCCACCTGGTATTAAGATGCGTTTTGGTCGATCGGATCACAAGTGGACGAGTGAGACACATTCCCGTTTACACCTGGAGTTTTAATTTTGTCTTTTGTCCACTTTCAACCACTTCTGTCCTAAATTTCTTCAATGGGAGGGTCTATGGGTGGGTAAATATATGGGTTTCTCAGATCTTTCGATCTAATGGATGAAATAAGCTCACGAAATGTACATATGAATGCACCCAGAGATGACAGAAAAACATACGGAGAGCAGCAGCTTTGACCAGCCGAACGCTGTGAGTGTGTGTTAGAAATCAGGAATGGTGAGAGAACATTGTGCTTGGTACATTTTTCATCATCAAACCAAACTTGGGTCTTCAGCTGAAAAAGTTTAAATCCCATCTGACTAGCAAGTTTCCTGTAATGTTTACACATTAGGTCAGTAGATGGAGAGTAGACGGTCTTTCGTGTGAGTTTGAACACATTCGATCACATGAGCGTTTACACTACGAAAGCAATCAGGTTAAATCAGGCTTGTACTAATCTCATTTGTAAGTCGCTTTGAAGAAAAGCGTCGGCTAAATGACTAAATGTAAATGTAAATGAGTTTTCAACTACCTCTGGAAGAAGTCGAAAGTGGATAAGCTCAAAATGTTTTAGACTCCATTTACACCTGTATTTAGTGTTGTCCACTTCTGATCCGATCGACCAAAACTCATCTTAATACTAGGTGTAAACAGAGCCTATAAGATCTTTGCACATGTGTTTTAAACTAGATTTAGATTTAAACTTGATAAGATCAGGAACATTCAGCTTTTCTCCACCCATCTTCTCTTAAAGGTTTATAATTGTCAATCAGTCAGACTACTTCAGTTTTCAGTTCACTGCCTTTTTCATTTGTTTTCATAGTATTTTTTTTTTTTTTTTTACCTTCTGGGTATTTGTAGAGGTGTGTGATGTCCTCGCGTTCATCAGAGCCAACTGCTTTAGTGCTGATGCAGAGACCTACTGCTTTCTTCTTAACTTGGACGGGAGTGAAGGAGCCATCAGCAGTTCGCTGCCAGTAGATTTTATCACTGTTCACCTTGAACAAAAAAATTCAAATGCTCAGTACCTAAAAGTCTCTTTGGGCCTCATTTAAAAATGAAGTGATAATCAGAAGTTTTAGGTATACCTCTGCAAATACAAATGGTGTGTCATGCTTGAGGTAAACTTGTCCATTCCGGACAGCTGCGACAGAAGCGGGACCACAGCGAAAAACGCCCTGACTGGTCTCTTGAGGGGTGGCATCTACTACTTGCCACCCCCCCATACCCGCGGGTAGATCTGGACGGGCCATCCAGCAGTCATTCCACACATGGAAGTTCCTGCAGAGACAAGACAGGGACATTTGTATGTTTAATGCCATGTTTTGTTTGATCCTGTTACCATTTTGAATAGTGCAGTATTTGGGAGTAACAGTAATATGCTGAGATATTTTACACTACAGTTTACTCCATACTTGTCTAGATTTGTTTAAATTTGATAGTTGTTTAAAATATTGTACATGAAATTTGAGCTAACCAGACAGAATCTTGATTAAGCTCCTCAATCAGGTCATAATTCTCATCTAAATACACATCTGTTGTCAAGGAAACATCTGTGTCATGAGCAGACTCGAAGTTTGTAACGCTCCGGGTGGGAATCCCTAAACACCTCATCACTGAAAATGAGAAAGAGGTTTAATTGATATCCTCAAATCAAGCTGACATGTTCTTACGCATTCTCAAACACATGCTCTTACCTGAGGTGGTGACCCCAGAGAAGACCCAGCACTGTCCGTATCTGACCGGTGTTCCTCCATTTTCGTGGTACTGTCTCAGGATGTCACTGCTGCCGCTCCAGAATGTGGGAGCCATGCCATCATCGTACGTACCTGACCAGTTGCCTATCAACACACCTCTGTCATCAGGAGAGTTAATCTGTCAAATGACAAAAATGATTCTTCTATTGCATCTGGATATTTTTAATGGTTGAATTTATGCATGGTATCATCATAATACTCTTCTGAGTAGCTGATTGTGCATAGCCATTCAGTCTTTCTTTCCTATATATGCAACCTTATTTTTTTCTGTGTCGACCTGATCCAGCTCAGTACTGTGGGCCATTAGAATTTCTCTACCCCTCCTCCTCCCCAGCACCACCTGTCTAGATCTGCTACTGGGTTCTCCTGAATTTACCTTGCAGCAGCAGCATCTATCCTAATCCCTGTAAAGCTGGTCACACACTGGACAAGAAGTGCATTGAAAAATTGGGACAAATATAATGCAATTTTATGGACAACTATATGATTGGCGCTCTGTGGTGTGGCAGGATTTTGAACTGCAGAGTCATAGTTGGGCACTGCCGGGTGCATATACTCAAACAATGTGTTTGAATTTTAAAAAAAAAAGGGGCACAGTGCTGTGCTTTGTGTCCGGTGTGTAACCCTCTTAATTCTAAGCATGTTTTAGGTGTAAAGGACAATTCACTTCAAGAACAATAACTATAAATATAACTATAAGTTATAAGAGTAGAAAGTTGTCTATATAAGTGGACCCCACTGGAAAGAAATAATGATATGACCCCTTTAAAAAGAGCATTCAAACTCACCATTGCAGACAAAAGCCTGACCACGTTGACAGGATCTCCCCATCCTGATGCTGGCGCACCACTGTGCTCCAGCAAAAACAGACATGCGGGAAGGATGTTCTTATCAAACTAAGACAGAAGAAGGAGTGGATTTTTAACTCTTTGACATTCAGTCTTTGAATGAAATTAAATATAATCCAAACTGAAATCTGTTTTTCTGCCATACGTTCAACCTGGAATCTATTAAGTTTTCATGAAAACACTAGATATGTTTATATGGATGGGCTGCTCTGACCTGGCCAAAATTCCACGGCCTGTCTCCGATCTGGCTGTCAGTTCCGTAATAGATTATTCCCATGTCATTTAAAACATACTCTTTCCTCTCTTCCTCATTATCCATGTACACAGAGTCGCCTAGAAGAGGAAGATAAAGTGGATGAAGAGGAGCAGAGTTTTCACTTTACAGTATTTTAGAATGAGACAGACTGTGCTGAAAGGAAAGGACAAAAAAAAAAAAGAAAAAAAGGTGGCACTGGACAAACAGGACAAAACAGGCACTGAAATTCATACTCCTACTACTTCTTAATGATTATTTTTCAATTAATGATATATTTGTCTTGATTATATACTTGATGTACTTATATTTATCTGTCCAAATCATGGATGTCACAATTTAAAAGACTTTTTATTTTGCATAATCATACGTTATGGAGCTATGCTCAAAATGTCCTGCAGAGTTCCACTTCAACCTCAATTAAAACCTCAATTTTCCACACCACAAATTGACATGCACATCACAACAGCTAACGCACACATTCTCCCCTCCTTCTATTCCCTCTCGGAGGCAGAAATCACCCACCTGTCCGCTTGATCTTATCCCCACTCATCTCCTTCAAGCCATGTCTTTCTCAGTTGTACCCATGCTCACTCATATCCTCATCACCTCTCTTCACACTGGTACCTTTCCCAGCATTTAAGCAGGCACGGGTAACCCCACTGCTATAGAAACTGACTCAAAATCCAGCACATCTAGAAAATTACAGACTGGTTTCCCTTCTTCCATTCATTGCTAAAACACTTGTCTCTACCTTTCTTACTCAGAACAACAACCTCCTGGACAACAACCAGTCTAGTTTCAAAAGCGGACACTCAACTGAGACTGCCCTGCTCTCAGTTATTAAAGCTTTGAGAATGGCAAGAGCAGCTTCCAAATTCTCAGTACTCATCTTGCTGGATCTGTCTGCTGCTTTTGACACAGTTAACGCCAAGATCCTCCTGTTTACCCTCAAGACGAAGGGCATCTCATGAATCGTACTCCAGTGGTTCAAGTCTTACCTCTCAGGTAGGTCCTTCAGAGTGTCGTGGAGGGGTGAGTCGCAACATCTAACTACTGAGGTGCCTCAGGGCTCAGTGCTTGGACCACTTCTCTTCTCCATGTACGTCACTAGGATCTGTCATTCAGAAACATGGTTTTTCCTATCACTGCTATGCTGATGACACACAACTTTACCCCTCTTTCCATCCAGATGATCCAACGGTAGAGGCTCACGTCTCAGCCTGCCTGACAGACATTTCTTGCTGGATGAAGGACTACCACCTTCAACTAAACCTTGCAAAGACAGAGCTGCTTGTGGTCCCAGCCAACCCAACACTCCATCACAAGTTCTCTATTCAGCTTTGTTTATCAACTATAACTCCATCCAGGACAGCCAGGAACCTTGGAGTTGTGATTAATGATCAGTTAAACTTGACAGACCACATTGTTACAACTGCCAGATCCTGCAGATTTGCTTTATACAACATTAGGAAGATCAGGCCCTTCCTATTGGAACATGCTACACAACTTCTCGTCCAAGCTCTTGTTCTATCCAGACTGGACTATTGTAATGCTCTCTTGGCAGGCCTTCCAGCATGTACTGTCAAATCTCTGCAAGTGATCCAGAATGCTGCAGCAAGAGTGGTGTTTAACGAGCCAAAGAGAGCGCACGTCACACCTCTCTTAATAAACTTGCACTGGTTGCCAACAGATGCTTGCATCAATTTCAAGGGACTGACATTTCCCTACAGAACAACCACTGGCTCAGCACCCCTATACCTGAGCTCATTATTTCAGACCTACATGCCATCTAGAAGCTTGCGTTCTGCAAGTAAACATCATCTTGTGGTGTCATCACAAAAAGACACAAAATCACTTTCACTGAGCTTTACCTGGACTGTTCCCTGCTGGTGGAATGACCTGCCTAACTCAACCCGAGCTGCTGAGTCTTCAGCCATTTTCCAGAAGCTGCTGAAGACGCATCTTTTTTGGCAACACTTGACCCTTTAATACTTAAAAAAAAACCAAAAAAAAACATGTACTTGCTACATGTACTGTGCTGGACTGACTGGGACTGGTGACAGCACTTGCATATTGTTGCCCTATTGTTAATTTAATTGCTTCTATTGCTCTCCTCATTTGTCTGCTAAATAAATAAATGTAATGTAAAACAAGCTGCTTTCGGTTAATTTAATGTTAGCTTAAAGATATGTAATGCCTAACATATCTAATTGATTTCAACAATAAACATGGAATTTGTGCTTTAATGTCTTAACTGTCAAAGGACAGTGTACCTTATATGTGGAATGTACCAGATAATATCACTCCACAACTCAGTATGTGTACGTCCCAATGTTATCATTTCCCTATCTCTCTCACCCCGCCCTTGTTTGTACCTTCACACCAGGGGTTAAACAGCAAGTAGATGTCATTGTCTGGACTGTACGGTGTCATGGCCTCGCCCGTTGGGGAACGTGTCACAACACTGAGCCTGTATTTGCCAATAGGAGCAGCTGGTTGAGAGTTGACAGACAGTTTGATATTTCTGCCTTTCTGTTCAACTATCTTGGCCTCCCAGCAGTTATCCTGCAGATCCTCAACCAAAGAAACAATCACATGTGTGCCTTTGGACACATCTGGGAGATTACCTGAAAGACATATGCACACAAACATACGGAGATGGAGTGACAAATGCTTTTTTTAAGATCACAACTAGGTTGCATAACCAGTGACATAGTATAATGTGTACACTACAAAAGTTTGGGGTTGGTAATATTTTTTAATGTTTCTGAAAGAAGTCTGGCAAAACTGACCTAGTTTCAAATCTAAGTGAAGTTTATCTGTCTTGGGGTTGAAAGGTCGCGAGAGCTCAATCAACATCTGAAAGGTCTGGCCTCTGCGGATAATGAGGTTTTCGCTGCGGTAACGATCTGTATGATGCTCTAGTCGGTTCTGTTCGTTGTTGGATTTGAGAAGGTCTACAGAACGCACTTCTAGTAAGGTACCTGAAAGAAAGAAACAGAGCTTGGATGTTGTGTATATTTTATATTGATCCAAAAATGAAAATACTGGCATCATTCGACTGTCTTCTGTGGAACGTTATTAAAAATATTTCCATTTGTGTTCCACGGAAGAATATCACACAGGTTTGGGATGACATGAGGGTGAGTAAATGATGACTGAATGTTTATTATTATTAGGTGAACTATCACTTTAATATTTGTTCAAGCCTTATTTTGGAGCCAAAACACTCTCTGCCAATGCATTGGCTGTCCAGTTAAGTTACCTGTCTCTGGCATCTCAATGGTTTCTGTAGCTCCATTTGTGATGTCGGCATCTGTTGTTTTGCGGCGGCAGCAGCAGCGGAGGCAGCACTGACGGAACCATGTGCCACATGACCACTTTGTCTCCGGCTTCTCTAGCTTCACCTTCTCCGGATCCTCCAGCGGAAGAGTACTGGCTGGGAAGCGGCCAATGGCAGAGCGATTCCTGATTGATAATGTTTCTGCAGGCATACTGTGAAATAAAACAGAAAAAATTTAGAATTTTTGAAAAATTTAGACAAGCCCACAAAAAGGGATAGTTCACCCAAAAATTCTGTCATCATTTACTCCCTCTAAAGTAGTTTCCAAACCTGTATGAATTTCTTTGTTCTGCTGAACACAAAGGAAGATATTTGGAAGAATGTCAGTATTCAAACAGATCTCGCCCCCCATTTCCTACTATAGTAGGAAAAATAAATACTATGGTAGCCAATGGGGGGCGAGATCTATTTGGTTACTGACATGCTTCCAAATATCTTCCTTTGTGTAAATGATGACAGAATTTTCTTTTTTGGGTCAACTATCCTTTCAATACTGACACCATTTGTCTAACTAAGACTCTTTCTTTCCTTTATCCCCTTTAACTGACTGGCTTTTTCCCCAAAATACTTTCGATTATTCAACAGTTAGTGAAAGAATGTTGTGTTAATCACTTTTCACATCCATTTATTTATTGACTGTGTAGTCATGTAAAAAGTGGGGTAATGTACAGACAGTCAGTTATTATCGCAAATTAAACCCAGATTTGTTGGTTAAATTGATCAAAAGTGACAGTAAAAACATTTATAATGCTACAGTACATTTCTATTTCAAATAAATACTGTTCTTTTGAATTTCCTATTCATCAAAGAATCCTGAAGAATAAAATGTATGATGGTTTCCACAAAAATCTGAAGCAGCACAACTGTTTTCAGTATTGATAATAATCAGAAATGTTTCTTGAGCATCAAATCATCATATTAGAATAATTTCTGAAGGATCATGTGACACTGAAGACTGGAGTAATGATGCTGAAAATTCAGCTTTGATCACAGGAATAAATTACATTTTACAGTGTCTTAAAATAGCAAACTGTAATCATATATCACAATATTACTGTATTTTTTTATCAAATGAATGCAGCCTTGGTGAGCAGAAGAGACTTTTTTCAAAAACATTTAAAAAATCTTACTGACTTCAAACCTTTTTTACAGTCGACTGGTCATTGTCACAAAATAAATTCCTTTTGGGCCAGGGTCCTGATCACCCAGTGTGGGTTTATTTTTTAATAATGGCCAGCTGACTGTACATTATCCCTAATCCCTAACAGTTACCTAGAGAGGAATCTTTTCAGGTGAGATCCCTTCATATAATGATAAAGAGTTTTCTTACCTGTTTGCAGTCCTTTGAAGTTTGTAAGTGTCAGTCTTGTTTATGCCCGTCTCTGCTCTGAAAACACCCGCAGTAATTGTGTCTCATGTGAGTAAGCAGTGTTCAGTGAGACTCACTGAATTTAGCACTGAACTCAGGCGAGTTTCTAGCTTTTACTATTATATGTAGGGTAGGGCTTAAAAAAACGTGAAGATTGTATGAGAACGGGTTTGACAGGATGACTTCTTGATTGTTTCCAACTATGAAACTTAATGCATGCAAGTAATTTGAGGGCATGGAAGATTACACACGGTTTAGCCTGGTCTAGCTACATACAGACCAGGGGTGTTTTCTCTGATAAGGCAAGAGTAGTAGTGAGACTACTTTTGACAGTACAAAAATAAAACACATACTAAATATAAAATTTAATGCATAAACCATTGGTTTTCATAATGTAATAGTGTACCAACAACAGTGGATGAAGTTATAGAGAGAGCATCACTTTGAGCTCAGTGTGTTCTCATATGTCCTAATGAGTGCTGTGAACATACACACACCTCTCTTGAAATAATAACTTATGATATCATTTCTCAAACACACACATATGGTCAGTGAAAGTTTGTATAGCTTGATTTTGGTGGCAACGCAACATTTGGGCAGGACATAGCACACAACAGAGAGAATGTCTGATAAAATGATAGAAAGATATAATGATAGAAAGAAAGAAAGAAAGAAAGATAGATAGATAGACAGACTGACAGACAGATAGATAGATAAATAGACAGACAGACAGATGAAGGATAGACAGACAGACATATATAGTAGGGAAAATAATGATTTGATCCCTTGCTGATTTTGTTAGTTTGCCCACTTATAAAGAAATGAGGGGTCTATAATTTTTATGGTAGGTTTATTTTAATAGATAGAGACAGAATATCAAACAAAAGAAAAAACACATTATATAAAGGTTATAAATTGATTTGCATTTCAGTGAGAGAAAAAAGTATTTGATCCCCAAGCAAAACATGACTTGGTACTTGGTGGAGAAACCCTTGTTGGCAAGCACAGAGGTAAGATGTTTTCTGTAGTTGGTCACCAGGTTTGCACACATCTCAGGAAGGATTTTGGTCCACCCCTCTTTACAGATCCTCTTTAAATCTTTAAGGTTTCTTGGCTGTCGCTTGGCAACTTAAAATTTCAGCTCCCTCCACAGATTTTCTATAGGATTAAGGTCTGGAGGTCTGGCTAGGCCACTCCATGACCTTAATGTGCATCTTCTTGAGCCACTCCTTTGTTGCCTTGCCAGAATATTTTGGGTCAGGGTTATGCTGGAAGACCCATCCATGAACGATCTTACGGAACATATGGCCCTGTCCATCAGCCCCTCAATGCCGTGAAGTTGTCCTATACCCTTAGCAGAGAAACAGCCCCAAAGCATAATGTTTCCACCTCCATGCTTGACTGTAGGGATGGTGTTCTTGGGGTCATAGTCAGCATTTCTCTCCCTCCAAACACGGCGAGTTGAGTTGATGCCAAAGAGCTAAATTTTGGTCTCATCTGACCACAGAACTTTCTCCCAAGCCATCACTGAATCATTTAGATGTTCATTGGCAAACATCAGATGGGCCTGTACATGTGCCTTCTTGAGCAGGGGACCTTGCGGGCACTGCAGGATTTCAATCCATTGCGACGTAATGTGTTACCAATGGTTTTCTTGGTCACTGTGGTCCCAACTGTCTTGAGATAATTTACAAGCTCCTCCCGTGTATTCTAGGCTGATCCCTCACCTTTCTCATCATCATCCTTACCCTATGTGTTGAGCTCTTGCATGGAGCTCCAGACCGAGGGCGTTATTTTATATTTCTTCTATTTCCAAATAATCGCACCAACAGTTGTCTCCTTCTCACCAAGCTTCTTGCTGATGGTCTTGTAGCCCATTCCAGCCTTGTGCAGGTCTACAGTCTTGTCTCTGACTTCCTTTGACAGCTCTTTTGGTGGTGGAGAGGTTTGAATGGAAGATACAGATTCTTTGGACAGTTGTCTTTTATACACATAACGAGCCAACATTAGGAGTACTTTCTTTAAGTGACGGGACTAAACTGTGTTCGACATGGGCACATAAACAATCTGTAGGAGGCAGAATTCTTACTGGTTGGTAGGGGATAAAATACTTATTTCACATGATCAAATGCAAATCAATTTATAATCTTTATATAATGTGTTTTTCTGGATTTTTTTGGTGGATATTCTGTCTCTATCCATTAAAATAAACCAACCATAAAAATCCTTGTTTCTTTGTAAGTGGGCAAACTTACAAAATCAGCAGGGGATCAAATAATTATTTTCCATACTATAGATAGATAGACAGACAGAGTTTCTTTTATTTTTTATCCATTGATATTTGGGCTAAATGTTCTATTACAAAAGAAAGCTACTAATCATCTAACTGAAATGCATGATCCACCTCATTCAGTGTTTTGAATTTTCATAGTCCTTTAGTAATTATAAAAATGCAACGTCACATTTCATGAAAACCAGTTCTTAACACGTGCTGAAACGTTCTCTGTTATGATTGTGTTATGAATCAACAACCACAGAGACAACAATATTACTGTAAGCACTGCTCAAGAAACATAACTATTTTACTAAATTACTAAAACATTGATGCACTTTCCCTTGCTGTAGTCATACACATCAAAACTACCATTTATTTCTCCATTTATAATTGCCCACCTGAACCCAGTGCATGATATGGTAAAAGGAAGTTATGATGGTGAAAAATGTCTGTCTAGCAAAACATTTAAAGCAGATGCATTCTGTATGAACCGGCCGTAAAACATGGCTAGAAATTATTATAACATGGGAATAATTAGACTTAAAGTTATGCTTCCCTCAAACGATTTCTGCTTACTTGCTAAATAATCTGATTACGAGTTTATCAGTGTGAACTAAATATTTTCTGCCTCCACTATATATTCAGTGTCTTTACATTTAAATTAATCATTTGATACAATGAACTTATTGTGCAGATACATGTTTTTGCATTATACTTATATTTTAAAAAATGGCTGCATTTATTATTACATCTATAACATTTTTTTTTTTTTTTAATGCAAGTAAATAGTAGTTAAAGGTACCAGTGACCCATTTTCTTTTTTAATTTATAAGTTATAAATATGTCTACCCACTGCTTTTGAACATACTAAACATGATATCTATATCCATGATGAATAAACAAATCATCTCATAGATATAATGCACATTCCATTGGGGTGCTTGCAGTCACATTTGCACATAAAACAGCATAACACTTATCTTCCATCTGAACATACTCTTTTATAAGAGCCCACAGACGTCCTCAAAGAACTAGACCAAACAGACACAGACATGGGGAAGAGACATGTTTCTTTATTGGCATTTTACCTGCAGCTTTCACAGCACAGATAGATGACTTTTGCAGAGCTAAAATGGTGTATAATTCATACAGTACAGGAAGCTCACTGCAGAATATCTGCATCTTCACCGATACATCGCAAAAACAATATCTCTGCCCAAAACATGACCTCTGACCTTTAGAACTTCAAGGGCTAAAAGTAAAAGGAGATGTTGCAAAACATTTCTCTCCATCAGCATGCAGTGCGGGGTTTATAGAGATCAAACTTTATTTGAAATGTGATTGTGAACCGTCATTAATCACACACAAACACACAGACAGGATGCAGACTGTTTTTAAAGGCACGGTTCACCCAAAAATGAAAGTTTCTCTCAGGTCTGTGAAACGCGTCTGAAGTTAAATGTCATTTATTTGAATTAAATTAGGACTGTCACTGTATGGAAAAGAGCAGCATGAACATTCATCAAAATATCATATGGCCTAACAAAATACAGTTGAATGACTGACTTTTCATTTGTGGGTGAACTATCGCTTTAAGTCTGATTAGGTTCAGCACATGAGGTACAGGTTTAGAATGGTTAGTGAGCTCTAATTAGTCTCTAAAGCAGTACATGTAGTAAGTTACACACAGACACACACACACATCAAAGGGACAGGGCAGTAACCAATGGCAACAGCTGGCTCAGCTCAGACTCTATGTCGGCAGTTTTGTGGACAGGGTTTCCACGCAGATCCAGTCTGGTCAGTTTCATGCAGGACGCCAATGATTCAAGATCAGACAGTTTACAGATTTCTGAGAAATGCATTAAGAAATTACACACAAAAAATGTAAACACACTAACAATCTCAGATAAGAAGGTCTGAATTAGATTCAAAGTTGCACACTTACAGTCGGCAGAATGTCTAAAGTGGACCATCAAAACAAAGTGTAACCGATACAGTATATTACACATTCTTAACTAGTAAAAGAGAAATATAACTATAGTCATGTAATATTATGTTTAATTTAATATTGTTTAATATTTAATATATATATGTATGTTTAATATTTATTTATACTACCACTCAAAAGTTTATGGTCAGTAAGATACTTTAATGTTTTTGAAAAATGTCTCTTATAGTGGTTATAATGTGATTTATTATTAAAAATCTGCTTATTTGGTTGTGCTGCTATATATTTTTATGGATTTTTTCAGGACTCTATGATGAATAGAAAGTTCAAAAGAACAGAATTTATTCTGAAAAAAAATTAAATAAAATCTTTTGTATCATTATACATTTCTTGGCTATCACTTTTGATCAATATAATGCATCCTTGCTGAAAAAAGTACTAATTTAAAAAAAAAAAAAAAAAAAAAAAAAATTTGTAATATAATAATATAGTAAAACAAAATTCATAGTAATCAACACATAATATTTGCAAATAAAATAATTTTAAACGGATTGGGAAAATAAGGGTCTGGAAAAGACTTGCAGCGTGACAAAAATACTAATGTCTTCCAGTTTAATGTGCAGCATCAGGCACTGCTAGTGTCATAATGGTATAATGGTTATAATCTAGTTTTGTTTTGCGCAGTTTATCCACACTGAGTTGTTGTTGTCAGCGTTTATATATACAGTATACAGTCAAACCAAAAATTATTCAGACACTAGATATAATTTTTGGTATATTTTTATGTAAGTGAGGATAGCAAAATAAAGTAAACTGTAAAAAAGTGACATATTATACCCAAACATTCTTCATACAGTCGACTACCAGTAAAACTGATAAGAATTTGGAACCAAAAATTATTAAGACACTTTGACCTTACCATGTTATCTGACATAATTAAGTTTTTTTTTTTTCTGACACAGTTTTAACTCTGAGATCTTGTCATATTTTATTACCATTTTTTTAAACTACAGTGAATAAACTGTAATAATGAATGAAATGTTGGTGTCTGAATAAATTTTGGTTTGACTATATATATATATATATATATATATATATATATATATATATATATATATATATATATATATATATATATATATATAATATTTATTTTATTTTGTTTTGAGAAAAGGATACGATTGTTCTTTAGAGAAACCTCCTCTAGTTTAGGCAGATGATATAGTCCCTCTAGACTTTCAATGGCATTATCATCAGCCTCCAGCACCTGAAGAATTAAACCACTCCATATGAAGCACAATTCACCTTATTAATGCAATCATTTCAAAGAAACACTGAGTTAGGGGATTGTTCACACAGAATGCATTTTTCTATTCCACTATGCTACTTTCCTTTGATTTTCTAGACGGACGTCTTCAACCGTTGCACTCGTGTCGCGCATCTTTTGCAGCAACTCACGCATGACACGGTGGTCTAAAAATGCAGCTCTAAAGTTAAAAGAAGTTCAATCATGACAACTCTCAGAATAGTTTTACCATGTTACTGAATATGGTAATGTTATTTGGTCTTGGCAGGCTAAGTCTGCTACGCTGCTGCTGCTACTGATTATTGCTGCTACTTCAGAGAATATATGAACTCTGCTGCTGCTGCTGCTGCATAAACAGACATACATCAATCCTGCAGCAGATCTAGGCAGGTGGAGCTGGGGAGGTGGAGGAGTTCAGAGGAACTCTGATAGCATTGTAGGACTAGATTACAGCAAACACTGAACCAGACTATTAAATGTTGAGCAAGCAATCTCATTGGCTGCAGTATCAGCAGAGGCCAATCAGCTTGTGCCATACGGTAATGATGTGATCGCTTGCAGATTGCATGTAAAAGACACAAGAGCTTGCATTTCAATGACTGCTTCTCACATTTTTAACAGCAAAAACACATTCTGTGTGAATGGTGCCTAACAGTTATTTGTGGGAAATGATGAAGAAAAGAAGCATGGGTTCACCTCTAGGCACTGCAACATGGCAAACTGAGGTGGCAGCCGCACAAGCTGATTGGAGGAGAGGTTGATATGGGTCACCAAGAGAAGCTGATCGAGGTGGCACAAGGTCGTCAGGTTCTGAAGTAGGAGAGAGAGACAAAAAAAAAAAAAAGATGTCTAACTGCAAGATATTCCAAAGTAATCTTTTGTTTCAAGTATTGCAACATTGACTGAAATGGACAGAACTTGTTCTGCAGAAGGATGCGGTCAACGCCAGAGAAACTCAGAGAGACTACTGTTTGAAAGTAAGGACCAGTTTCCACCTGGTATTAAGAAGCGTGTTGGTCGATCAGATCACAAGTGAACGACACTAAATACAGGTGTAAACGGGATCTAAAAAATTGAGCTTGTCCACTTTCGACCACTTCCAGAGGTAGTTGAAAACGCATTCGACTGGATTGCTTTCATAGTGTAGATGCTCATGTGATCAAATGTGTTCAAACAGCCACTAAAGACAATCTACTCTCCGTCTACTGACCTAATGCGTAAACATTATGGGAAGCGCTCTAGCCAGACGGGATTTAAACTTTGTCGGCTGAAGACCAAAGTCTGGTTTGAAGATGAAAAATGTACCAAGCACAATGTTCTCTCTTCATTCCTGATTTCCAATACACGCTCACAGCGTTCAGCTGGTCTTGTGGCTGTCAAAGCAGAAATGAAAGCTGCTGCTCTCCGTATGTTTTTCCGTTGTCTCTGGTCGTGTTCATGTGTAAATTGTGTGAGTTTATTTCATCCATTAGATCAAAAGATCTGAAAAAGCCCATACATTTACCCACCCACAGACCCTCCCCTCCAAGAAAGTGGTTGAAAGTAGACAAAAGAGACGGATTAAAACAGCAGGTGTAAACGGGAATGTGTCTCCCTCGTCTACTTGTGATCCAATCGACCAAAAGGCATCTTAATACCAGGTGGAAACAGGGCCTGAGATAAGTAAAGCATTGCATGGTGTAATACTGGTAATATGGATTATGAGGTGGATTATTGTGATCCATGTAGTCTGATAATCAGGGTGTGACTGCTGTCACTACACTGACAGAAACAAAAAAGAGCTGTGTGTTTTTACTGTGATTCAGAACACCCACATGGGTGTAGAAACTATATGTTTCTATGTAGTTAATAGGCACACCCCAAAAAAATGTTATTCGTAGTCCATCATTCTTTGTATAGAAGAGAATTTATGCCACAGTGAATTTAAATCATGAATAGCAACAACATTAAATAAAATACACCCACATCATAGCTTTTCATTAGATTCACTGGAAACTGAGACAGACATTTTTTTTCACAAATTTGTACATTTTGTTTTATTTACACCAGAACGTATGGAGATTTGTTAAATAAAATGCTGAATTCACACCTCCAGTCTACTGTATTTAATTCCAATGTTATTCTTAATTGGAGTAACTCTTTTAAAACTAAATTTCTGATTTCAAAATGATTGCTTATATATATATATATATATATATATATATATATTATTATTATTATTTTTTTTTTTTTTTAGGCATTTGATCTGCTGATCAAGCCCTTTAGAAACTATATTACATCATAAAGTATTCTTGCCTTTATAAGATTCAGAAAAAATATCCGCATCTTATGACTTACTTCATTGCTGCTTACATCCTGAAATACAGTTTTTATTTTTGTGTATTTAACACTCAAATGGCAATGAAGTGACATTTTTTAACAGGATATCATATTCAAAATGAGCTCTATTAGATGGCTGAAAGGCCCGTAAAAGATTTAGAAAGTTATATCTCGCGTGCACATGATTGAGTAAGACCATTACACTGTACATTACTCATGACATCTCTTTCATGGCATTGATGTGCAACATTAATTTCACACGAGTGAAAATATTTAAACAATTTAGTCACACTCATTACAAAAGCACATAATGACATGCTCTTTGTAAATCATCCTGATGATGTCTAAGAAAACTTTTTACAATACACATTTTACTTTAATAACTCAAACCTCACATATTTTAATGTTTAGTTAAATGAACACATATTAACCAGGAATTAATATTCGTAAATTAAAATTTTAACTATTAAAAAAAACTTTAATACACTGAAATAAATAATTTTTTTTTTTTAAGTAAAACTAAAATATTCAAGCCTCTGAAACTATCTAAAATAAAATTGAAATAATAATAGTGCTGTATTAATGAAGGCAGATCTGAAATCAACTGGTTTGCAATTGACAGTCTTGCATTAAGTCATTTTGATTTAAGATTATAAAGCCATTTTATTAAAAAGAAAAAATAAAATGCTTGCATAATAAGACCAGTAACCTGCATTAAGAAAATAAATAAATAAAAAATTCATGCTGATTTTTAAAATTACCCCCAAATAACTGCAAAGGATAATAAAATTTTAAAATTCTGCCTGAACTTGATTTACGAATGTTTATTTTTTTATACTGAATATGCATTAAGAAGATGTCTCCATCATATACTGATAAATGAGAACATAAATGAAGAGAAAATAAGAAAACAAAAATTAAGAACAAGAAACCTTCATTGGAAAGTATAATTGAAAATAAATCGAATAAAAACTCAATTAAAAACTAAAAACTATAATAATGTATTTGGACCAGGGTTGGCCGCTCTTACCTTATCGGAAAGGCTAAACACTCGCACCTCTGCATACTCCATTTTCAGAATTGTGTTTTCAATCAGAAACTTGCTGCACAGGTCACTGTAATAGGAAGAGCGCATGGGGTCCACTTCCTGTGAGACAGAGAGCGAGAAAAACACCAATTATACAGCTTACAAAGGCAAACATCACTATTACTATTGCCCATAGTGAGGGGTTAGTGATCTGAACAAACACCTAACCCAGTGTTCAACTTTGCACATAATTGTGCCACATATTATTGGAATATACACCAAGTCCTGAGATTTTAAAAGGCATTGCTTGTTTCCAGAAACCTAATGTAAACAATTACATAAATAATGTATTGTTTGTGCCTCATTATTTCCTGTTAGCAGAGCATGTCTCATTGTTGAGGTTTCAGTAGTATGTTCTCACTTTAAGGGTTTGAAAATGTGCCAGAGTCTCTTTCTCGTGGCCTAGAGGATCCAGAGCTCTCATGAGGAGTATGACTGTCAGCAGACACCCTGAAACACACAGTTTATTTTGTCAAAGAGATAGCAGGAAATACAAATGCTATGTGAAGTATGCATGCACAAAACACACACCCATATGAAAACACACACACACACACTTACATTTGTTCTGAGGTTCGAGCTCCAGCAGCTGAGTGCAGGACTGAAGCTCAGCCTGTAGCACTGAACCTTTTTCAACCGACAGCTCACTCCTGCAACACACAAACCAGACTTCTGTTATTTATATGAAGGTAAATATAGTGAGACTTTTTGGGGAATTTTTAGAATGACCCCAAAAAAAAAAAAAAAAAAAAAAAAAATTTAAATTTCACCAAAAGGAGGTTTAAAATGTCAACATTTATCTGAATTCTGGGGATAAATTTGTCCCAACACAATCAAACGTCAGTAAGCCATTATTCTTCTAATCATGACACCGGTTACAAACATGAAAATTTGACTTGCAAATAATTGTCATACAAATAATTGAATTACTTGTATTAAAATAAATTATAATTACATTATCTTTTCAGATCGTTTACATGTAATATACAGGCACTTTAAGAATGCAATTATTCACATTAAACTAGGATACTGTATAAAATGTATGACGGTTAAGGTTGTCAAAATGTATTAATGTGTTATAATTAATGTATTATTTTTAACACTGCTGACATTATAACCCTTTCACTCTAACTGAAACCAAGCCCCACCCTCTAAAGACATGTCAGCAAACCTGAATCTGTAAGATAATTGATAGGCGGAGGGCGGAGCACAAACCTGCTGACAGAGCACTGGGCTGATTTCTCTGTGATTTCTGTCAGTTAGTTGTGACATTATGCATCATATTTGAAAAAAAGAATCACTTGTAGCAACTTTAATTATCAAAGCTTGACAAAAATCTTACCATGACCAAAACAGGAATGCTGTGCATGTTAGTTACAGATGAAAGATTAAGACCATAAAGTGGGGGGAAATTGTTATAATATTCAATTATTGCAGATTTGCAGTTCAGTGTTTGGTTTTCCTGTGTTTTGAGAAATACAGAATGTGTTTAAGACTTTTCTATTTTCAACTTAGTGTTTTAATATACACACTATTTTTCAAAAGTTCAGGAAAAAAATAATTTTCTCTCATCTGCTCACCAAGGCTTAATTTATTTGATCAAAAATACAGTAAAAACAGTTAAATATTATTACAATGTAAAATAGCTGTTTTCTAGGAGAATATACACTGCCCGGCCAAAAAAAAGTAGTCACAGTTTGGATTTTAATAGGCAAATACTTAAAGAGTCTATGGATGGATCATTATTACAGTGATTACTATTTTTCTAGCATGTTATATGTTTACCAACGTTTTTTTTTAAAGTTTGTTCTTTTAAGTTTCTAGACTAAACTAAACCCTACATCTTTCACATCTGAAGGTATAAATGTCTTTACTGTCATTTTTGATCAATTTAATGCATCTTTGCTGAATAAAAGTATTAATTTCCTTAAAAAAAAAAAAAATTCATACTGACCCTAAACTTTTAAACAGTAGTGCATTAATTAGGCTAAGAATCATGGACAGGTGCATGTTGCCAATAAAATGGCTTCTTTTAATTGTTTGTTGCATATGCACAGTATTAATCTTACGAAGCAAGCTCTTCACCTTCAGATCTGAAAGATGTAGGGTTTAGTTGTCAAAAAAAGAAAAATCAAACAATTAAAAGCACACAAAGAAACACACAGCAGTACCTGAATAGTTCCTGATCAGTGGCAGAGTCTCTGCACCAGCTTTCAGCACAGCCTAAAACACACGAAGACGTTTACACACGCTCTCCCTGTCTTCATCTCTCTTCAATAAACACAAAACCATGCTTTCCCCCACAATGACCCCTGCAAACCATCCCTTACACACACATGTGTCAGTGTGACACTCACCAGTGTAGAGAGCACAGTCTCTGTGTGTGTGTTTCTCTGTCCAGTGGACGGTCAGGTTGTGTTCATTACTCATGTCAGCGATGGAGCCGGGAGGAAGATCACACAGCTGACACAAACAGTTAAAGATCTGTGTGTGTGTGTGTGAATAAATAAAGCTACAGCTTTACAAACAAAGGACGTGTGACGTGTTCGTTCCCAGAAGAAAACTCAATACTACAATGGAGGTGTTTCAGGGAGTTCAGAAACAGTGTCACTGATCTAGAGAATAACTCCAGCTGGAGGGACTTTGCAGAGCTTTTTTATGATCAAACTAAAGAAAGATGAACATGGAAAGAAGCATAACAGGTGCTCTTTAAAACAGGAATGGCACCGCTTGCTGACAGCAAAGTGAAGGATACCCAGACAGGACTGTGACGGAAACGCGGATGGGCGCTTCTCCACTCCACCTGCTGAGGCTGCCCGTCCAACACCAGCATCAGACCCACCGACAACGCCTGAGAGAGAGAAACTCATTCACTCATGCTGTGGGGAAACAGTGCTGTTGATTTGAGGAGTCAGGAGTCACTTACCTGAACAGGTTTGGAGAAGGCGACAGACACCCTCTCACCCTCCCGGCTGACATACACACAACTGATCATCTCCTCTCGCTCCGCTACACACACACACACACACAGCAGGGGTGAGCAGACTTGTCAAGTCAAATGTGGAGTAAACACACACACACACACACACACACACACACTCACCTCGGCCCAGCAGCCAGCGGTAGTAGAACCAGGCGCTCTGATCATTGGGGTCAGTGAAGAAGGCATTATGTGCCAGCTCGTATTCTAGAGATATAAAGACATCACATCAAAATCTTGTTTTATGGCTCACTGAAATACATCTGACTGGTCAACAGAGGTCAAATATTTCTGTAAATACCACAGATGCTTGATTCTTAGTTTTGGTTATTTTTGCACAGATATAAAGGTCACACTTAAGATTAGGGTCCAGTTCTTACTATTAACTAAGTCTTTTGCCTCAATAAACTCCTAATTACTGCTTATTAATAGTCACTAAGGTAGTTGTTAAGTTTAGGTATTGGTTAGGATTATGGGATGTACAGTATGGTCATGCAGAATAAGGCATTAATATGTGCTTTGTAAGTAAGCAATAAGGTACTCGAGGTTGTGCTGTATCGTGAATAAGTCACGGCTGAAGGCCTGCAACCCCTTAAGCCGTGACTTATTCATGATACAGCACTAGCCTCGAGTACCTTATTGCTTTTATAAAACGGTTACCACGCAATACAAATATTAAAGCCAAAAATATGTATCAATGCATTTCATGAAGTAAACTTTGACTAAAGCCTTCCTTCCGCCAGAAAAAATAGTCCCTGACCGTGAACAGCAACAGAAGTTACATTATTACAGCATTAGATGGCAGCAAAGACTGTTTTTTTTTTTTTTGAGTGTGTCAGTCAGTAATGAAGACTTTTACATTGAAAAGACTGAATTGTTGTGAACACGGAAATAGACGCAACTGACAATGCTTTGACTAGCGCTGTCAGTCATGGGAAAACCCCTTTAACTGTTAAAAGGACAAGATAATATATCGGACATTTAAACAGATTTTTTATTATGAACTTAGGACTGACCTGAAGGAAAATGCTAAATCTGAATGCAGGTAATAAACTCACTCACTCTATCTTTTTCTCACAATACTCTTCTATATAATACAGTAAGCTTCAATGAACAATATCAATTGAGAACAAACAGTTTACATTGCTAAGAGTGGTTGCTAAGGGTGTTGTGTAGTGATACACAGAACCGTTGGGTGAAGCGGTCACAGCCGTGTTTTATCGTGAATAAAACACAGCTATTGACCAATCAGAATCAAGGACAGGAACTAACCGTTTACTAATAATCAGCCAATATCCTAGTAATATGCATGATAATAATCAACTAGTTAATAGTGAGAATTGGACCCTAAACTTAAGTGTTACCGATATAAAGTAGTTCCAGGTCTTGGCCATATTATCATTATACTACTAACTAAGACACCACAAAGATAATGGCCAAGAAAATAAAAATAAGAAGCAATAAGATAAAAATGGCAAACAATTTAATTTTATAATTGTTTTATAAAGTATATAGTCTACTCACATAATAAAAATAATTTAAACTCAAATCAATATTTCTTTTCCAATTATTTATTTTTTGATGTAGCTGTGTAATAACCATATTAAATGTAAAGGTTTATTCTGTCAAAATCACTGTACATTATTTCTTTTATATATCAAATCATCTATAAATATGTACATCTTTTCATTTTAAACTCAATAATCCTACTGTAATTTTAGAAATGTATTTTCTGATTGCATTAATAATTAAGTTAACCTTTAATTTACTAAGAATATATTTTTTCTTTGTGAGACTTCATAAACAACTTTTAACTTTCTATTGTTTTCATTTTTAATAAACAGAACCTTTAGGATAAATATAAGGAAGGATGGGATCAGAAAATGATGCAGGCCAGATCTGAACTACTGTTCAAAAGTTTGGGGTCAATATGATTTTTTTTTTTTTAAGAAATTACTATTATTTAGCAATGCATTAAATTTATTGATTAATTGACAAAAGCTTTCCATTTCAAATAAATGCTGTTCTTTTTAACGTTCATCAAACAATCTCAAAAAAGTATCATGGTTACAACTAAAATATTAAACAGCAAAAACATTGATTTCTGAAGGATCATGTGACACTAAAGACTGGAGTAATGATGCTGAAAATTCAGCTTTAATCACAGGAATAAATAACAGTTTAAAGTGTATCACAATAGAAAGTTAGTAAACTGTAATAATATTTCACAATATTACTGTTTTTACTGTATGTTTGATCAAATAAATGCAGCCTGGGTGAGCAGAAGAGACTTCTTCAACATTAAAAACATTTAAATATCTCATCAACCCCAAGTCTTTTAATGGTAGTGAACATCATGAGTCTTTAAAAATACTGATTTGTCAATACAGTGTTCTGGATGCGCTGAAATTAAGCAGAGCGGTTTATAAGCTAAAGACATACACAGTCTCGAGTGCCTTACTGCTCACATACTGTGTGCTGTTCAAACTGAGTTCATGTACCTTTAAGAAGCTGCTCCTCACAGACTCTGTGTGAGTGAATCTGAGGCGAGGAGGTGGGGGAGGGGCTTGTGTTGGAGGCGGAGTCAGAGGCCGGCTGTGGGTGGAGCTGAGGTAACAGCGTGCTTCGGTAATGCCAGCTGGAGTAGTTGGAGAAATTGGAGCCGATCAACCGATCTGTAAACTGCAGCTCCTGCTCCACAGAAACACCAGACTCTTTCACCACCGTGCGGCGGTAATCCCAGCAGTGGACTGAGAACAGAGACGGAACAAATACACGTTAGAGAAAGAGAAAAATATACAGTGCATTCTTAGATGGGTCCTGTTCGTTCCATTACAGTTGCGTTCGTCCAGGCCGAGGCAGCGGTCGCAGAGGCCGAGCTCCCGTGTCCAGTCAGGCTGGGGCAGGCGTGTGTTAACCCAGGTGCGGTGGTGCCAGCAGCCGTAAGACTTGGGGTTCACCTTCAGACAGGTCTCGATGAAGTGCAGCTCAGACTCGTACAGCTTCTGCACCTCATCCTTCTCTCTAGACACACAGACAAACAGATCACTGTCCTCAAAACGCTCTTTTGATCAGGGGATGTAATTAATGAACGGATATTATAAACATTACTACTATGTCCTGACAGGAGAAAGTTTTTTATTTTTATCTTTTATAAAGTTTCACAGCTTTATAACATATTTCAGAAACCAGAATATTTTAAGGTCAACAAGGTCACAATGGTTTTGGTAAGTTTTATAGCTTCTTAATTAATTGTGCTTTTATTTTGTTTCAGAATCATGTTAATACAAAATAATAATAATAATAATAATAACAATTTGTTAGGAATTTTTATATAATTTCCTTCATTTAAACAGAAAAACTAAATGGCTTTACCAATGCAAATACGGTTGTGTGAATAATATACATACAAATATGGTATACATTTATACACTAATTATATTACATTGGCAAAATATTACAATTTAACCAATTTACAGAAGCCCTGGTCTGAAAGAAAAAAAAAAAATTAAATTAAAGTTAATCAATGTTAACATAATTTTTTTATTATAATTATAAAGTTTTGATTATAATTATAAGGTAAACAAAATGGATTTACCATTTATAACATGATATGGTTCTTTGTATAATGGTTATTTGCATAACACACATTAAATATGTTACAAACCTAGTCATTCGCTGGTTCTTGAGATAAGGGACAAAATGTCCTACACACAAAAACCCTCTTTATGTTAAAAATAAATGAATTCATCAAAATAGAAATACTTAAAAAGTTACATCTAAAGGAAATCTGGATACTCAGGACATTCATTGCTTTTAATTTTGTTAGTATTATTTAAATGCATGCTCTATACTTGGAAAATACATGTAATTTAGCCTGTCCTCAGCATGAGGTCACAATGTAAAATTGCCAAATAAAGTGTTTAAAAATGCAACAAATTCAAAAATATACATTTGAATGGGAAGGCAGAGATCTGTAATATATTAAACAATACAAAAAGTAAATCTTGAATTATATTTTCCATAAAAAATGCCTATCAAAGTTGGGTCTTCTTTGCAATGTCATGGTCATCTTTAACTCTGAGGACCCCTTTCCTTTTTCCTGCTCATTGTGGATCTCACAGTAGGACAAATATTCCTGTAAGTTTTATAGTTTTTTATATTTTATACAAATAATGTTGAAGTCTCTGCAGTCACAGCTTTATCATGTCAACTCTGTTATCTGTAACTCTGTAATAGTTTCTGTAAATAGTTGTGGGATAAATCTTGGCATTTTTGATATGTTTATTAAGGCAGCTACAACTGAGAAAGAAAACAAAATTGCTCCACTGTACAACACATGGTTAAGGTGGAAAAATATTCAGTTTTGTCAACGGCGTCAGTATTTGTCAACTCCGTCAGGTTTTATGTCTGATGGTTGACAGGAGCTCTCAAAAAGTCTATATAATGTGATTTAATATGTCTTCTGCATATGGGAAATTCTTCTAATGTTGTTTCATGATTCTATTTACATATACTGTATATTTGGCCCCAACTGGACCTTTGTCAACTCCGTCAGTCTTTGTCAACGCCGTCAGTATTTGTCAACGCCGTCAGTATTTGTCAACGGCGTCAGTATAACTCCGTCAGTATTTGTCAGCGCCGTCAGTATTTGTCAACGCCGTCAGTATTTGTCAGTATTTGTCAGTATTTGTCAGTATTTGTCAGTATTTGTCAGTATTTGTCAGTATTTGTCAGTATTTGTCAACTCCGTCAGTATTTGTCAGTATTTGTCAACTCCGTCAGTATTTGTCAGTATTTGTCAACTCCGTCAGTATCTGTCAGTATTTGTCAGTATTTGTCAGTATTTGTCAACGCCGTCAGTATTTGTCCACTCCATCAGTATTTGTCAACACTGTCAGTATTTAACACCATCAGGTGAAGGTTTTTGTTAGTTTTAAAGGAAATGTCTTATTCTTTTTTCCATATATTGTGTTAAAATATTAAAACTTCAACTGAACTACATGATATCATGTCTGATTTACCTAAGAACATTGGTTATATATGTTTTATATTAAAAAGGAGGTTAGAGAATTAAGGAATTTAGGAACTGGATTGTTCATAATAACCATAACCCAAGTAAGAAAATTAAAGTATTTTTTTTTCTTCACTTTACTAAACACCATTATTGCATAACTGAAGACTTTACACTGTTGTTGGATAGATCAAATTAAAATATCATGCTTTTTAATGCGTCTGACAGAGTTGACATAAATTAAATTCTGTGAATAAATAATATATGTACATTTTTAGAAAAAAAGAAAAAAAAACCTTTTCAGAAAAACCTGTTCCCTCACATGGTTCATTAGCTGAGACCATTGCCTACAAATATATCAGTTTAAAAATAATGTATTATTAAATAATAAAAACTAACTTCTAAAACATGTTTTGTCCCTTATCTCAAGAATCAGTGCATTAATGGTATTACACTGGAAAAATATTGTAAAAATAATGTATTTAATCAATTTTCAGAAGCCCTGGGCTGAAAGAAATAGTGTTGATTTCAAATCAAATCAAGAAACAATGCTTAATTTCTTATAATACATTTTAAGTAGAAAAATTCATTTCAACCAATAAACAAAATGGATTTTGCATTTAATACATGTATGATTTACATAAATGATGCCATAAATCTAGATACTAAATCAAAATTGGCAAAACATTTGAACATTTAAAAGTAAATGTAACCAATTTTCAAAAGCCCTGGAATGAAAATAAGCAGTTTTGATCAAATACAATGTTTAGATATTTTTATAAGTAGAAAAACACATTTTTCACCAAACAAAATACATTTTTTGGTTTGCATAATATACATAAATATGACATTAATCTAGTCACTTAATGTATTGGCCAAATATTATAATAATTAGAAATAAAATGTAACTCATTTTCAGAAGCCCTGGGTAGAAAGAAAAATATTTAAAAAAAGTTTAGTTCACTTGGATTTAACATTTAATACATGCGTGACATGCAAATATGGTTATTTTTGAACACCATCAGCTGTAAACACTACGATTTTCTGATTGTGATGAAAGTGAACGCTAGACTAAACACACATCTGAAATATGTGCTGTGACAGAACTGATATGTTGCATCTGATGGTGTTGACAAGTACTGAGTGACAAAGCACAGGTGAAGATACAAGAAAAGCACAGGTGAGAGAATGAAAGCAATGCATGTAAACATACCTCAACAGATTAACATGATTCCTTAGTCAACCTAATACTTGTATCTTGAATAAAGCATGCATGTGTTATGGGTTAACATGATGGCTGGATCTGTCTCTCACCGTAACGCCTCCAGCTGCAGCAGCACTTCTCTCCTGTAGTTCCACAGTGTGGCGATGTCCGGGTTTGAGGACAGGAGCTGCTGAGTCAACTGCAAAGCCTCCTCGTCGTGTTCTCCAGCGCTCCTCTGACACACACAGAGAGAGAAACTTCAACACAGTTCGACTTGAGCGGGACTTCATTCCTCACACACTGCAGAACAAACCTTCCGCAGGACAGCGTCACGAGCGGACACAAATGCCTTCAGCTTCTGCTCTCTCTCCTTCCTCTTCTCCTCCTCCTGCTGCGCGCTCGACTTTAACTTCACACGGCCGTGCTGATGATCACACACAAACACATGGATGTGTTCAAACTGGGATACGGGTCATTTATTTAAATAAATGAATTAATCTAACAGCATACTAGATTTATTTAGTACCGTACCACAGTGAGTAGAACAAAAAGGAAAATAATGTAACAATAGAAACTACATATTTTATGCATATTTATACTAAAGCAATAAGCCCCAAGAAGCCGTGGTTTACAGTGAATTAATAACTAGCGCTGTCAGTGTCAGCAGGACACGGGAAAAACTGTTAAAAGGACAAGATCGCAGCGTAAATTCAAACGGATATTTTATTGTGAACTTAGGACTGACCTGAAGGAAAATGCTAGATCTGAATGCAGGTAATACACTCAGTTACTCGATATCTCTCTCACAATACTCTTCTACATAATACAGTGAGTTTCATTGAACAATATCAAACGAGAACAAACATATGTTTACGTTGCTAAGGGTGGTTGCTAAGGGTGTTGTACAGTGATACACAGAACCGTTGGGTGAAGCGGTCATAGCCATGTTGTATTTATAAATAATAAACAACAGTTACTTTTCATGAAATACACATGGAACCGCAGCAACACACAGACACAGTAATACTGATGTAATGAGGTCACAGGTGTATGTTTGTAGAGTAATTTACAACGGCTTCGAACGTAGCTCAACCAATCAGAATCAAGGGCCAAAACTATCCGTTTTATAATATTCATTTTTACACAGTATAAACTGGGTCTTTATATTATCTAGACATGAAACTATATAGGGTGATTCGGTGTCAACTCATCCCCAGCTAAATATTTAGATTTTGATCATTTCTTTTCTGGTGAAATACATACATAAGTGAGGATGAATGCCAAAATATTAAATGCCACAGATGTATATTTACTGAGTAAACCACTATTTTGTAGGGGGGGAGACTATTTTCACCTGAGATTCGGAGTCAGATTACAGGGGTGTACAAATGGCTTTAGAAAGATGGCAGCATCAATATTTTATTTTTACACAGATATTGGTAGATCTATTAGTAAAATCTGTTGACTTTAGCTATCTTTGTTTCATTATATGCCAACAGTGATCGTTCAAAAATGGCACTTCTTGTGTTTTTTTCCTCAAGTTTGCATGCTTGTAACTCAAGAAGTATTAAAGATATCTTAATATCCTTTTAGATTTTGGTTGCTAACAAACTTTCCTTTTGGTATCTTCATTTTAAAGGCCTTCGATGGTTCAGTCCAGAGATATGGAGATCTTAATGTGGCTCCATGAGTAAACTGTGCACATTTTCTGGGGTCAAAAACTTTGCATACAGCTGATACTTTTCTTCTTTTAAAGAGGAATATTTGAAGAATAAATAATGTTGAAACTAGAAATGTATCTTGTTTCCCTTGATCAAAACAATTGAGTTCCAAAAATGTTTTACCCCTCGGAAGTTTGCGTGACTGTCTCCTTTTAGATTGTGGATCTTAAATTTTTTTTTTTTTTTTTGGTATGTTCATTTTTAGGGTTCAATCCCAGTGATATGAGGATCTCAATGCAGCTCCATGTCCAATTTGTTGAATATTACCCATTTTCAATGGTCAAAAACAAAATGTGGGTCACTTTGCAAACAGCTGATCCTTATTGTATATTAAGAAGAATCTCTGAAGAACAAATAATATTTAAAATAGAAATATCTTGTTTTCCTCTATCAAAACAACTACATTCCTGTTGGTTCATTACTTAAGACAACACTGGAATTCCATGTTTGATTTATTTATCAGTATATAAGAATTTGATTAATATATAAAAAAAAGTAAAATAAACTGACATAAATAAATTCTACATCTAACAGTACGGTATTGAATGTTAGGATGGGAATGATCATATTTGGGGGTCTGTAGCATCTGAAAGCATGAAAACCCCTGCTTTAGAATAATAGATGGAAATAGAGGAAATGAAATAACACTGAAAGAAAGACAACTCACCATAATTCACCACTTGATTAAGATCTATAAACAGAAAAACACAGTAAGGTGACAGATTATTTATGACTTTTCTTAATGCATATGTGCAAAAGCATGTTTAAGACAGATGATACATGTTGAGTATGAATATGACCAACGCAACACGAATGAACACCCCCGTTTCATTTGACATGTAAAATATCGCATCAGCACACACTTCCTACGCCTTAAACCACGATGACACATGAGAGTAGATCTCTAAAATCATCATAGGTCTACTCTAAACACATCTGGAAAGATTGATCTGTCATACTGAAGCTTCACAGCATTCGGTAAACATCGCATTAACCCGAGGCTGGAATTTCGGAATAAACATTATATCCATTAAACAGCTATGTATGATAAAGAGCCTGTTTTGTTTTACCTGTGTGTTTGACTTCAGTGTGTGATGGATGTGCAATAAATGCGATGTGTACTACAAAAAACTCTTCCGTCGCTTCAAAAATACGTCATCGTGAAGTCCACTAGCGCCCTCTAGAAGACAAAAGCTGCGCGAGATTTGTCTCGGTGACAGGAGCTTCCACAACACAGACAGAATGACTGCGACAAGACAGATAATAAAAAATAATAAAAAGTGAATAAAAATAAAAATATAATATAAAAAATACACGATATACTAAATAGACGATATATGAACAGATATGTCAAACGCAAGGGAATGTAAATAAGGCATGGTGTATTAAATAAAGAATAAAGTGTTGTTTATAGCATTCTCTTATATTATTTTACACACACACACACACACACACACACAAACATCTGATAGACACATCTAAAAATCTGATAAATTATCTATTGCAATATTATTATCGTTGTTGTTGTTTAGAGCTTAAAAATATAAAAGTCACATCAGATCATAACCAAACCTGAACAAGCTCGGATAACACATTTCTGTTCATGTTTGTTTGTATATATATATATATATATATATATATATATATATATATATATAAAGTGTGTGTGTGTGTGTGTGTGTGTGTAAAGGGCTATTCAGACATCTAGTGGCCACAGTATAGTATTACAGTCACAGATGATTGTTTTAGTCCTTTGATAAAGAAAGTGTTTTCAAAATAGCAGCGAAATTTCCATGAAGTGAAAGCGTTTTTCCGCGCGGGCAGCATCGTTTCAACTAGCGGCAGTGATTCAATCTGCGTCTGAGGAGATTGTACACGGGTGTTATTTGCGCACGCGGGTGGCTCACGTGAGTCATCACTGGCAACAGAACCAGCAAATACTGTATAATCAAGCGCTTAATATGGTTATTATGGAAAAATAATGATTTGTTTAGTTTTAAATGAAACGATTGTAATCCTGATAGTATTCCCCCTTTTTTCAAAATGTAACTGTAATCTGATTACTACGTTTTTTGACGTAACTGTAACGAATTAGTTACTGGATTTTTGTATCCTGATTACGTAACGCCGTTACACGTATTCCGTTACTCCCCAACCCTGTATATTACATACACATTACATTATATTGCATTGTATTATATTATACAATATATTATTTTTATAATAGTACATGCTTGTAATTGTGTCATATTATAGTTCAGTCTGTTTTACATTTCTAATGAAAAACGTCATGAAATTAAAATTATGAATTATATTTTCTCTTCTGAAAAATATTATTTTTCCAATATACGAATAGGCCTATTATTAACCAGATTGATAAAAGATCATATAGGCTATACTCTAGGTGGCAGAAATGTTTTCCTCCTTTTCTAGAGTAATCTTTCTGTTCCCACAAATACAGGTCGTATCAACTTTCTGTTAGAGAGAGCGGTGTAAATGTATACAGGCTTTCGTACAGTATGCATTCAGATGCTCAACACGCACATCCATGTTTCACGCATTACATTATAGTTTAAGTCCCAAAATAGGACAGATTTGATAAGATTGGTTTACTCAGCATTATCAAGTCCTCTGAGAGAATCAAGCCATTGTACCGAGACCACAAACCCGCAGTAATCAGAGACGACAGCATCCGCTCTGTCTCTCATGAGGGAGCCGTTTCTGGAACAGCATGCACTGCAGAAATAAATAAGACTATCTTGTTACCTTTGTGTCTTTGACTGTTTTATGATTTTTTATGAACTCAAGCAGGAATTGTATAGTTATATCTCTCAAAATCATCAACAAACTCCTCATGGAAACCACAACACTGCACCTGCATTAGCTCCTGAAGGCAAGGACAAAATTCATCAAATTATATATTCAGACAATATATTTTTTTAATGTAGAAGTACAGATGAAATTAGACCACATTACAAACACAATAAATGTTACAATCCAAACATAAGAATTGAACCACATCATTCATGTCATGTCAGTTGTTCAATGCAAGTATACATTAAATCTGTTAAATCCCTCCTTTGTTCATTCTTGAGTATATGTTTTATACAAGCAACAAACACGAGCAAGCAGACGGCAATAAATATGTACAAATCAACCTATTTCAAGAACAAAAAGACAAAAATCAAAACATCTGTTCAAACGGGCAGTCAGGAGGTTAGTGTGTGAGATATAAACAGAGAAATGTGTAAATCCAGAGCACTATAAAGGCACCAGTCTGTAAGGCTCTGGTCACGAGTACACTGATGTCATTTATGTGTACATGTCATTTTTAAAATGTCCTTCTACTGTATTAAAGGGTTATCAAACAAATAGCATGTTACACAAGTCATTTGCATATTAGTAGATGTTTTATTTTTCCATGATCATTTTATTAAGCTCTATTCAACAATTTAGAAAAGCCTAAAAACCTCAACAAACCCAAATCACATTGTGTGTGACGTTAGACTTGAAGACTTGATGTTATATTAAACCTGAACTGAACATGAGGTTTACAAATGAAATCACTTCAGAATGTGTTTTACTCCCTGTAGGAGTGTTGCTTTGTTTTTATGTGTAAAGCGCTGAAATGAATGAGGAGTAATGCTGTACGAGGCGACACAAAAGCAGAGGAGATGTGTTCCCTTCAGTCCTGGTGGGTATATTGGGCAGGGCTCAGGGTTTGCCCTCCTCAATGGTAAAGGTTTCCATGGGCTGTTTGCCCAAATTAAAGATATCCTGCAGCAAATCACATGGAGTGAGGATGTGTGTCGAGCCTAAGGACAATCAAATGGGCAAGATTGTGTCACAAAGCCTCTTTCAGGATTATTCAGGAATGATGTCGGTATGCGAGCACTCGTATGGACTCTTACCGATGATGACCTCACAGGATTTATTAGCATGGGTGACTTCATAAGCACAGCGCATCTCTGAGTGACCGACTCCACCCAGAACAAAGATGATGAGGCGCGAGCCGCTCCTGAGGTCGTCCGGAGAGCTGCCCTTGTGCTTCTGCCGCGCACTGACCCAAAACACACACATTTACTGTATGCAACATGAGGAAATGTACACTTCTGTTCAAAGGTTTGAAGTTGGGAATTTTTTTTTTTCTTTTTGAAAGAAGACCAATGCTCACCAAGGATTCATTTTTTTTTTTAAATAAAAAAAAAATACAGTGAAAACCGTAATATTGTGAAAAATTATTAAATAGCCGTTCTATGTGAATATATGGTAAAATTTAATTTATTCCCGTGATCGAAGCTGAATTTTCAGCATCATTACTTCAGGCTTGAGAGTCACATGATCCTTCAGAAATCATTCAAATATACTGATTTGCTGCTCAAGAAACATTTCTGATTATTAACAATATTTAAAACAGTTGTGCTGCTTCAGATTTTTGTGGAAATGGTGATTTTTCACAACTCTTTGATTAACAGAAAGATAAAAAGAACAGCCTTTATTTGAAATTGAAATCTATTGTAACATTATAAATATCCTTACTGTCACTTTTGATCAATTTAATGCATCTTTGCTGAATAGAAGTATTAACTTCTTCAAAATAAATCTTACTGACCCCAAACATTTGAACAGTAGTGTATGATTATTACACCATGCAATTATCTCATCAGCAGGAAATGAGCCTTTTCACTTTAAAGGGATAGTTTACCCAAACACGAAAATTATCCCATGATTTACTCACCCTCAAACCATCCTAGGGGTATATGACTAACTTCTTTCAGACAAACACAATCAGAGATATATTTAAAAATATCCTTAGTCCTCCAAGGTTTATAATGGTAGGGAATGGGGGGCTGCGTTTAAAAAAAAAAGAAAAAAAAAAAGAAAGAAAGTGCATCCATCCATAATCAAAATAATCCATATGGCTCCAGGATGTTAATAAAGGCCTTCTGAAGTGAAGCAATGCGATACTCCTACATCCTGCGTCATACATTGTGTCAGAGGATTACTCTTATGGCAAGTCGACTTGCGAAGTATGCATATGGTTGTCTGCCGAAAGCTAGTTATTTTAATAAAGTTTTAAATATGGATATTTTTCTCGCTTTGTTTCAGAAGGCCTTTATTAATCCCCTGGAGCCCTATGGATTACTTTGATTATGGATGGATGCATTATTTTTGACTTCAAAATGCAGCCCCCCCCATTCACTACCATTATAAACCTTGGAGGACTATGGATATTTTTAAAAACATCTCCGATTGTGTTTGTCTGAAAGAAGATAGTCATATACACCTAGGATGGCTTGAAGGCGAGTAAATCGTGGGATAATTTTCATTTTTGTGTGAACCATCCCTTTAAGTGGTCCATGTTATTTAAAAAAATAACATGAAACAAAGCATCAAAAAGGAACCTAAACAATGTGTAAAACTGTTTGTAAACAGAAAAAGCAGCCAACAACCCAAAGGGTCAAAGTTGACCCTTGCCTTACCTCACCACTCTGAAAGCCCAGAGGAATGAAGAAAGAGACATTGACTATAACTTCAAAACTCAATTTTTTTTTTAAAATGATGGATGAGCTAGCATGAAAACATGCCAAGATACTGAACACAGAATATCTCTTTAAGGGTGTACCTTAACAGAAGTGATACAGTAGAGACTTGAGGGAACAGTGAATACCTTACAGCGCGCGAGCCGTTCCACGCAGACGGGCATTCAGACTGGAACGGCCAGTCTTTAATGTCCAGTTTGTTTTCCACTGCATCCTACCACACACACACACACACCACCACACAAAACCACACACACACACACCACACACACAGAGAGAGAGAGAGATTTAGTGGAGTAGTCTTTATTTGCTCTTCTTACTAATGCATAAAACATAACTTACTGCATTGTGTATTTTATTTCAAATAGGCCCAATCATGGAAACATCTCTATTGACCATATTTGATGTTTGCCACGTATGTGCGCTGATGTTTATTTGAAATCAAAGCATTAACTATATCCTTATTATATAATATGATCATGTATCTTCAGAAGACTTGGATTAACTCTTATGGACACATGTCTTTACAAACTTAGCATCAAAGTTGTGGTGTAATGGACTTTCAGTGAAGGGACAGAAATCTCTCAGGTTTCATTAAAAATATCTTCATTAGGTTAATTGACAAAGACATGCTAATTCATGCTAGTAATGTGCTAAAACATACTAGCAACATTGTAAATCATTTTAGCAATGTGTTAAACATGTTAATTTGCTAACACAAGCTAGCAGCATGCTAAAACACGTTAACAACATGCTAATTCAAGCTAACAATATATTTAAAGCACTATTGAGTGAACTTGTAAACACCCCTGATTGGCCTTTGTGTTCATGCGCTCATCGGATATGCCTTTGATTGGCTACAATGATCAACGCACAACAGCGTTTGAAAGCACACGGAAGTGTTTGAATTTGAAAGCGTTTTGTAAGCGGGAGCGTTTGGAAGCAGGACCGGTCCGCTGATAGACACCTGCTTTCAAGCGCTCCCGTGTGTATCTGTGTAAACGTTCGGTGAAGAGTGTCATTGATAACTATTTACAACATGTATTTGAAACGTTGATCGTTGTGGCCAATCACAGACTTATTTGATGAGTGTGTAAACAATTGCCAATCAAAGGTGTTTGAGCACTGTTGAGTGGATTCGTAAAGCTTCACATTTTTAAAATTTCAGTACCGACTTGGTATCGTGGTTGGTACTTTTGATAACACTAGTGTTTAAACATGCATACAAGGTAATGCACGCAACGCAGAATGTCAAATCATGCTAGCAATGTGCTAATTCATGTTAACAATGTGCTAAAACAAGCTAGCAGCATGCTAAATCATGTTAACAACATTCTAAATCATGCTAACAATGTTAAACATGCGAGCAACATGGTAATTCATGCTAGCAACTAGTGTTGGATGATTCATCGAAAAGTAATTGAAACCGAAATTCAGAACCTCTAACTGACGTAATTTTCCCATGTCGGTTATTTAGTTTTTTTAATCTTGGTAAAACTTTCCCCTTAAAACCATACTTCCGCGTGTGTAGTCACGTGACGGCATGTAGTCACGGCATGGAAGCAACACAGAGGCGAGCCCCGAAGTGAGATCACTTTTTCACTTGCGTCTTCACTAAACTTTGTCAATTGCATGTGTTTTAAGGCTTGCCAGTTTGGACACTGAAGTGATTTTGGACCATCGGATGTGTATCATTACATTGAGCTACTGCGCCGATGCACTGTGGGACATGAACTCTCAAACAGACAGCTGCACATCACGTGAAGATTGCGTGCACAGAAACTCGTCAACGCTGTCCTGTGATTTATTACTAAAATAGCTTAGAAACTAAAAAGTTATAGCATATATTTTGCTACTTTTGAAGTAACTACTCACAACCCACAGCTTCACGATTAATAGGGAGACGGTACAACTAATTCACACGCAATCGTTCTCTCATTAACGCAATCAAATAAATGTATTGGTACTTGGCTAATTTATCTGTATCTGATTTACAACAAGCAGAAATCTGTAAGAAATGTTACGAACCATAGATAAAATAACAGCTGAAAGTGAGCTGTGTCATGTCAGAGCACTCTTTCATTAGGAAAAAATATCCCATCTTTAATAGCCAAGCATATTTACAGTACAAACCTTGTCAGTGAACTATAAAGGCAAAAAAAATAAATAAAAATAAATAAATGATTGTAATCATGGTAAAATGTTCAATTAATCGAGATTTAGATTTTAGGTCATATCCAACCCTACTAGCAACATGGTAATTAATGCTTGCAGAATGCTAATTCATGCTAGCAATGTGCTAATTTATGTTAGCAATGCGTTTCACAGATTTCATGTGATGTTTTTGCCATTTACACTTGCTAAATATAATCAGATTCCAATCTGATAGGCACAAAAATCAGATGAACAAGGCTTAGATATTCAAGAGGCAATTTAATGTTTCTTTTCACTGAAAGAAGAAAGTACCCACTAGAAATCAACACAAGACTGTCTAACAATGTTTTGTTGTTGTTGTTGTTGTTGTTTTTTATACAAGTGTTGAAGTGCTATTTATAGCTGACAAGGAAATAAGGTGTCCATTTGTGATTTCTGAAAACATGACATTTGATCTGTCAGTCAAAACCTGGGATATAATGTCAGTGGCCTTAGCCCTAAACAAATGTGCAATGGTCTTATTCAACTGTTAGCTCATTTCCTGTTGTATTGTATAGGAGGGCTCAACAATAAGGATGGCCTGCCGGCCCAGGGGCAGTATGAGAGTGTTTCAGGACACTTACTGGTTCTTTTGGACTACTGCTGCATGGACAATGAAAATCAGTGATGTTCTTCTACATCCACTTTTACGTCTTGCAAACTTAAATGTTTGGATTTACAGTATATGTTTACATGCTGTGTAATTTCCAACTCATCATACACATACACATAGCAACACTAGCAAGGAGTGCGGCTGTTACCGGAAGCTAGTTATTATAGTCTATAAAGTTTTAAATATGGGTATTTTTCTTACAAAATCCCATCGCTTCAGAAGGCCTTTATTAACCCCCTGGAGTTGTGTGGTAATCTCTTATGATGGACGGTTGCACTTTTTTGAGCTTCAAAATCTCAAGCCCCATTTACTCCCATTATAAAGCTTGGAAGAGCCAGGATATTTTTTAATATAACTCTGTGTTCGTCTGAAAGAGGAGAATCATATTCACCTAGGATGGCGAGTGAATTATAGGATAATTTTCATTTTTGGGTGAACTAACACTTTAAATCAACAGCAAAAATCAGCATTTTGTTGTGTCACTTAACGTACCCCAGTTTGAGAACCACTGCTTTTCGACTGATGTTTAAGAGTTACACCATGTCCTAACGGGACAAGATGCATTAATATTCCAGTGACAAGCAGTTTGTCTGTCCACAACAGAAACAACATGACTACGAGACGCAACAAAATCAATCAAAAAACACAGCCAATCAGAAGAGTGTGTGGGCGGAGTCTCTGCAAGTGCACTGCACTCGCAACCACATGGATAAGCACATAATAATAATAATAAACCATTTTAACACTAATGAGTGACTGAAATGTTTGGTCACATTGCGTTCTTGTTTCCTTTAATTTATATTCAAGATCTGAGGTGAATTATCCATTGTTGCTTTCAGTACGGCTACAAAAGGTCACGCAAAATGATATTCAACCTCACAATACATTAAATTTAACATTTAATAAAGCACATAATCGGTACCTGGTTAGACAGTGTTAGAGTCACTCACCTCCATTACATCTTTGATGACAGGTGTCCAGCGAGACACGTTATAAGTCTCCTCATCTGACCGGTCTCTCCGTGATGGTTTGCGAGATAAGAATGTGCTTGACTGTTATGAAGAGAGATGGAAGTGAGAAACTGAATATCACAGGACTCACAGAGCCACTGAGTTCTACAGATGGAGGAGCCAGCGCTTGGATTAGCAGAGCTTCTCTAGTATCATACTGAACTGACTGACAGCTTCAGTGATTATAAAAGGATCACATTTCACTTGCTTTCTGTGTAATTCAGTCGTAGTTCATACTTCAGTACTAAAAGTGCAAAATTTGACGTATTTCTTGATGACTTGATATTTTATAATTGACATTAAGTGACTTCTTAATGTCTAAATATAAATTCAAAAGCAAAACCTGTGAAAACATTTACTTATTTATTAATTAGGGAGTGGAAATGGATAATAAATCAATAAGTGCTCCACTGCCACCACCTACTGGTTATAGTGGTAATTTCATGTCTTTTTATTTTTAAATAAAAGTGTTTGTTTGCCACCAAGGGCCCTATTTTAATGATCTAAGCACATGGTCTGAAGTGCATGGTGCAGGTGCACTTAGGACGTGTCAGAATCCTCTTTTGCTAGTTTAACGACGGAAAAAAATGGTCAGTGCACCCGGCACATGGTCCAAAAGGGTTGTACCTAGTCTCTTAATGAGTCATGGGTGCGTTTTGGGCATAATGTGCAATAAACCAATCAGAGTGTCATCTCCCATTCCTTTTAAAAACCAGTTGCGCTTGCACCATGACGGATTCGCTATTTACATGGCAGAATTTGCAAGCGGAAAGACTGAACGCTTCTCGAGAGGACTCCTTTTATTTTTAATATTTGGCATGTTTGTGTGCTGCTGCGCGTCCCTGTGTGTGTAACAAGCAGAGTGTACGTGCGTTGTGCACCCGCCTATTAGGCGCTTATCACTAACGTGCTCTTTAAATAGCAAAAAAATAAAAAAATACTGCACTATTGACTTTGAAAACAATTGCACCACTGACCAACAAAACCCTGGTCCAGTTACCTCAACACGCCAACAATGAACCTGAACACACCTCGTTTTCAGACCAGCAAGCCCATGGCCGCATAGATGTGTGCGAGTGCATTTGCCAACAACATGCCACTGAACGTGAAAATGATAACTGCGTCGGGCTGAAACTAGCAAAAAACACTAGCGTTGCGTCTGCCGTCACATTGCGCCAGGTGTATGATAAGGCCCTCAGTGATAGTGTTTCCTACAATCTTTAAAGGATGAACAAATAATGTTTTTGGTCATCACATTAAAAATATCATTTAAATTAGATAATATTTAGAGCTTTGAAGTGCTGAAAAAAAGTTGTGTGAAGCACCTGAAAGCCTTTGAAAAGGTCTCAAAAGTTGTACGAACCCTGAAATTAATAAATGTAAAAACATTCGACTATTTCGGTCACAGTTAGTGTTCTGTTAGTTAGCGTTGCTACATTAAATCCATGGTGAATGTTGGTGATTTGTGGATTGAAAAGCCTCCTATAGCTTGATCATTAATGGCACAATGTTTCTCATGAATTCCACGTCAGCGCTGTTTGATCTGATAATGTTTATAACAGAATTCTGCGCTGAATTCAAAGGCTTTCTCACTGGATCTCCCGGCACTGTGTAGTAATGGTGTTACGTGATCAACGATCAGCCCACGAGTAAACTTACTCTGAGCTTGCACTGTCTGTTATTGGTCCGAGCTCATAAATGGTCCACACTGCACAGCTCAAATGAGTAGTGCAGTTTCATTCTGCTTTCATTTAGTTTGCCAAATCAAGTTTCTCATATGCAACAGCTCTTATCAGTTGGGCAACGTGGTGGTGGCACCAGTGACACCTCTAACAAAATTGTCACAACAGTAGAAGAAAAGGTCGCAAAATGGAACCCTGTATGAGCCAAAATAAAAACTTTAATACAGCACTTTCACACGGCCCATCAGAATTGTCACCGGTACTTCAGCATCACGTCGATTCAATAGCATATCACAGTATATGTTGTGGTACGGGAAATGGCTCTGAGTGTCATGAAATTTCATTGGTATTGATACTGAAACATTGTAAAAGCATACAGCAGACTAGCACTTCCCTAATCCTAAATATGTTCCAAACTACAAAAATGCAATTCAAAACATATCAAAAACAAACAAGTCATCAGTATGAGCGAATTATGTAACGGCAGTTGGAAAAGAAGCAGTGTCAGAGGAGAGAAAAAAAAAAAAAAATCATCCGCATACTCACTGTGGAGACTATGGGAACTCCCAGATGTTTCCAGTTCAGGATATACCCACTCTCGTGCTCAATTTTCACATGCTGGATCAGTTTATTCAGGTTTTCCGCTGTCGTACCTGACCATGACACACACATATATATATATATATTAAAATATATATGTGTATAGCTGAATATATGTGTGTGTGTTTATTATATAAACACACACACACATATTCAGCTGTACACATCCAGCAGGAAAACATACTAAGCTAGAGAGTTCAGATGTTTCCCAATCTCTACATGACAGGAAAAGAGAAACATCCACCGTTGAGACTAAAAATGTAGAGAAGGACGGCCCGGATCTTGTCAGTGGTGTTATACTGGTTCAGCAGCACAGGAAGTAATGTCCGCATGGGGTCCTTGACCTTCTGCCCTTCAGCATCTGCACCTACAGCCAGATCCTACACACAAACCACAAACCAGACATGAACATACACACTCTGGCCAGAAGAGGGCATCCTTTCCCTCAAGAGTTCACCATGCTCTACCTGTTCCGCTTTGCAGAGTTTTTCCACAAATAGCTGATAATGGCTCATCAGTTCCTCGGCTAAACTTAAGTGGACAGTTTTCTGAAAAAGACGGGAAACATAAAACGGCTAGGGAGTCATCCAGTTGGTTTTTACAGTATTTTAGGCAGAATGGATGTCACCGGTGTCATGTGATAGCACACTCTTTCAGGACATGTGAGGTAGTTCGATTACCTGAGCCACCTGCTTACGGAAGGCTGGCATCTTCTTCATGAGCTGTGATAGCGCTCCAATTGTGATCTGCCAATGACAGGGGGCATCTATGACACGCTTGTATGAGGGAATCCGTAACTGGAGACTACAGTCATTGTTTGGAGCTGTAATTAACTGTAAAAACATACTGTACCTTCCCATCAGCCTTTTGCTTCTCATTTTGGCTGGCAGAGATGTCCTTCACCAGTTTGGGTATTCGCCTTTGGAACAAACACATAAGTAATTGTTACTTTAATATGGATGTTTATGATGATAATTTGGCCTGTAACAAGGCCACACTGCATGTGGGTCATTCTGGGTCAACTCAACCAGGCGTCCCCGGCTAAAAAAATTTAGATTTTGATAATTTTTTTTCTGGCGAAAGAAATACATAAATGAAGAAGAAAGTCAAATATTAAATGCCACAGATGTATATTTATTGAGTAATACACACTTTTTGGAGATGGGGGGGTCAAAATGACAATTTTCAACTGAGATTTGGAGCCAAATTAGAGACATGTAAAAATTACTTTAGAAAGATGGCAGCATCAAGATTTTATTTTCACACAGTGATTAGTAGGTCTATTAGTAAAATCTATTGACTTTAGCAATCCGTTTCATTATATGCCAACAGTGAGTTCAAAAATGGCAAAAAGATATCCCTCTTTAAAAGAAAAAAGTATCAGCTGTGTGCAAAGTGACCCACATTTGGTTTTTGACCACTGAAAATAAGTACAATTGATTAATTTACTCATGGAGCCGCATTAAGATCTCCATATTTCTGGGATTAAACCATCAAGGAAAGACAAAAAGATATTTGGAAGAATGCCAGTAACCAAAGATATCTCACCCCACATTTACTGCCATAGTAGGAAAAATAAATACTATGGTAGTAAATGAGGGGCGAGATCTGTTTGGTTACTGACATTCTTCCAAATATCTTCCTTTGTCTTTAAGCAGAAGAAAGAAATTTATAAAGGTTTGGAACTACTTGAGGGTGAGTAAATAAATGACAAAATTTTTATTTTTGGGTGAACTGTCCCTTTAAAACGAAGATACCAAAAAGAAAGTTTGTTAAGAACCAGAATCTAAAAGGATATTAAGATATCTATAATACTTCTTGAATTACAGGCATGCAAACTTAAAGGGAAAAAAAGCAAAACAAAAAAAAACACAAGTGCTTTTTGCCATTTTTGAACACTGTCACTGTTGGCATATAATGAAACAAAGATTGCTAAAGTCAACAGATTTTACTAATAGATCTAAATCTCTGTGTAAAAATAAAATAATTATGCTGTCATCTTTCTAAAGCCATTTTACTTTCCTCTAATTGGTCTCCAAATCTCAGATGAAAATTGTCATTTTGACCCCTTCTACAAAATAGTGGATTATTCAGTAAATATACATCTGTGACATTTAATATTTTGGCTTAATTTATTTTGGTTGATCTGAGACAGAAAGAACCCATGTGTCTTCTGTAGAAGAAGCAATCCCATAACGCACTGCAACAAGCTATTCTGACAAGATTTCTGAAGTAATGATGCTGAAAATTCAGCTTTGATCACAGGAATAAATTACAGTTTAAATATGTTCACAGTTATTTAAAATTTTAATAATATTCCACATTATTACTGTTTTTACTGTATTGCTGATCAAATAAATGCAGTCTTGGTGAGCAGAAGAGACTTCTTTCTACATTAACAAATCTTACCATCCCCAAACTTTTGAACAATAGTGTATTTTATTACATACAGAGAAGCACTGACACACATGATCAAGTTAAAGAAAATCTGATTATTGCAACCAATGTTTTGTGTGGGAGATCGTAGCCTCGAGTCTGCTAGTTCATATGAATTCAAGTATTTCGACTCACTCAGTGACCTCAGCAATGTGCATGTGACGTAACTTGACCCATAATTCATCCTCTTCATTCAGTAAAGCTTCTTTCTTAGAGCCATCCTTTGTTTTATACCTAAGAGAAAACAGAAAAACAGTAAAACACATCCGTGCTCTTATTGTGGCTCTGCTGTGTATCAAACTAAATACAGACTGCTCTTTCACATTGAGTCCTCAGTAATGATTACAGTATGAATTTCAAGCACATTTGCGTGTTAAATGTCAGTGATTTGGCTGAGGTGACATACTCATAGGTGTTGTCCTTTATTGATAGGAGGTCATAAGCCATGGCCTGGTAGGTGAGCTCGTGAAGAATGGGGCTGACAGGGTCCAGCGCACGATCGACGATCAGAAGCTGAGCTGGCGTTTTTCCCTGAACATGAAAGAAAAGTTCTGATGGTTAGTGCAAGCAGAAATATCACTTACAAGATGACATCAGAACAAAAACCAAGACTAGAAACAAGCCTCAGGGAGTAATGGGAGGAAATGACCTTATTTACCAATCCCACAAAGGCTTTTCTTACAAAATTAATTTGTGATATTTTTTTTTAATTCTGTATGTGGCATTGAACAAACACCCATCTATTCTAATTTAATTTTAATCTGACGTTCTAATCTCAAAGGTTTATGACCAACTAATGAGCTTTGGTTGTTTGTCAGGAAAATAATCTAAATAATCAAAATGCTCTCATTACAATTCTCATTACACACTTTAGTTCAACTCAAAACTTGCGTACACAAGCTGAGACCTGACGTGAGATTTGATCGTAGCCAAGACTCACGTCCATATTGATAAATGCCAAGTTTTGCGTGGAAACGGCCGTATGCACTGTTTTTTGTCGTACGTTCATTTCATAAATGAGGCCCACAATTTCTCACCCATTTTAGAGCAAATAAATACTTGAAATACACTACTAATATACTGATTTGCCGCTCAAGAAACTTATTATCCATGTTGAAAACAGTTATGCTGCTTCAGATTTTTATGGAAACCGTAATACATTTTTTTTGACTGTTTGATGAATAGAATTATAAATAGTGGTGGGCGATATGGCCAATCATATTTCATGATATAAGAAATTATATTTCACGATAACAATTAAAATTAAGAACAAAGAAGCAAATTATTTTTACATTTTTTCAGTAGGTTTATTTAATGTAGTAAGAAATGCTACAGAAATTATGTAAAAGTGTAAAATAAGACACCGCATAGTCTTCACTGTATGACTTAAATATTAATGGAATCTTATTAAAGACACAAAAGACCTTCAGTCAAGAGCAGTAAGTAATTTTCTCTTTTCTTGTGTTGATTGAATAATATTAATGACACAAAGTGACAGCAGCTTAATAAACCTGCTGCTCTCGAAGGCTGAATACACGGATATAATTCACTGTTACACGGTTTTCACTTCAGCCATAACTGACTGTGTTTAAGTGAATACTCCACAAGATGGGCATTTTGACATAATTGCGTGTATTCGACCCAAGCGGAAACCTTTTGTTCTCTCTCTTGAAACCAACATGGAAGTGACTTAAACTGCAATTCATCAACTGACCACTAGAGACAGGCTCCAAAAGGGAGTCAATCCCATACTAAAATGCCCAACTTTACAGCAGAAAAATATGTTTACAGCCTGGTACAAAAAGTGGTTTTGGTCTATATAGCTAATTTTGCCCTTCATGACAACTGTGAGAGGGTTGAATGTTTTTATAACTCATTCGTTTAAATTATATTAAGCCATAAAGTTTTGCATAATTAAGGGCATGGCCACTGACAGGTGGATTGCCGCTGCTGTCACTACTAGCCATTTGTCTGCTGTCTGTTAGCCATCACGTCACCTCAGCTAATTTCAGCCGCTGAACTTGGCATCATTGTTGGATCGTCTTGGCTAAAAGTTTTGACCTTCAGATTTACTACAATGACAATCGCTGGAGAATATGCCTCTCAAGACACCACTGCTTGAATATTATAAGTAAAACTATTTTGAAAAATAAACTTTATAGGCGGGCTCATTTGTTTTTGAGAGTCCAATGTATAAGATTGTATACAGTTTTACAACATAAATGGTGCTCAGATTGCATAATTTCTTGAAGAACAATGATGGAGAGTAGATCGTTCAGAAGAAACATGACACAAACAATGGACAATATATCAATATTTCATAGATTTAATGCTTTTGTGGACAAAAAGTGCTGTTGGATGTTTTTCAGTGGATGTTTATCACAGACATTTTACCCAAGTGCAACAGACTGGATTCATTTTGTGGACCGCTATATTATATATATATATATATATATATTATATTATATTATATTATATTATATATTATATTATATATTATATTATATTATATTATATTATATTATATTATATTATATTATATTATATTATATTATATATTATATTATATTATATTATATTATATTATATTATATATTCAACCATACTATCCGATAAGCTGATGTAAGCGCTCACCTTGTTTTTCGAGATGTCATCCAACTCATAATGTCGCGCCAGTTTATTATCCACAAGTTCAGCCAACTGCTTTCCATATCCAAGAGCCGAATCTCTGCACAAGACGAAGAACTCAATGATTCAATGTCCATTCATGCATCACATCAAGTGTAATCTGAGCACAAGTAAAGTGAAAAAGAGTGTCTGTACTTCTTGTATCGGACTCCAGGGTACTCGTCCAGCGTGGCACAGAGAGTTACGATCTGATTGGCGATCATCTCCAGCGTCTGATCTCTGTCCTGACTGCTCGGATTGTAGATGCTCTTGAAGGCCTCTGGGTTATCACAGGTAAACACCTGCACAGGTGACCCATAAAACACGGTCATAAACAATAAAACACTTGGCCAGACCAGGCTACATGAATTTCTAGATAAACTCACTTGTGCTTCCTGTGGCAGAAACGAGATGTTGATCTCTTTACACACTTTAATGTGTTTGGCACAGTTCTTCTTCATCTTGTCGAAGAGCTCATCAGGACAGTCTGTAAAATGTCAGTAACAGTAGTAAAAATGTTGCTGAAAATACCATGTAATCTAGCTGATTTTTTGTAATCACGTCAGAGTTGAAGCAGTGAACTCACAGTCAGTGAAGAAGACATATGCAGCTCTGTATTTGGGTTTCGGTTTGAAGTCATTAATAAAAGCATCAACACACTGCAAATATAAAACATCCCGGTCATAAACAGATCATCACAGTAAAGTAAGTGACATTATGCCCATTATATGTACACTATATAGACAAAAGTATCAGGACACAGCACTTAATTATCGATTTCAGGTGTTTCAATCAATACCATTGCTATAGGTGTATAAAACCAAGCACCTACCCATGCAGTCTGCATTTACACAAACATCTGTAAAAAAAAAAAATGGGTCGTTCTAAAGAGCTCCGTGAATTCAAGCATGGTACTGTTCCACCAACCACAGAGCTTTTTGTTTAATAACAATATTTTTGAAGTTAAAGTTCTAAACGATATTTTACTGACTCTTGACTTTTTGCATGGCATTCGATACAATTGACCACTCTGTTCTGATCTCTCATTTGCAGCACTGGGTGGGCATTCAGGGAAATGGTTTCAATCTTATTTTAATAATAGAAGGTTCTCTGTTAGTATTGGTGGATTAACTTACCTTAAATGCAGCTCCTCTTACGTGTGGTGTCCCTCAAAGTTCTATTCTTGCACCGATTTTATTTTCCTTGTATATGCTTCCCTTGGGGTCAATCTTTAAGAAACAAGGTATCTCCTTCCACTGTTATGCTGATGATACCTAAATCTATCTGCCCCTGGGATCTAATAACTTGGGTTGGAATACTTTGGTGGCTTGTTTAGCAGATGTTAAGGCCTGGATGTCCTTAAATTTTCTTCACCTCAATGAAAGCAAAACAAAGATTATAGTTTTTGAATCTTCAGAGGCTGCTACTTCCCCTTGTCTAAATTTCGGCCACTAGTGAAGAATTTGGGTGAGTATTTTGATAATGCTCTCAAACTTGACAAACAGATTAGTACAGTAGTCAAAACCATTTTTTTTTCCATCTTAGAGTCCTAGCTAAAGTAAAACCATTTCTTTCTTTTAAGCACTTTGAAAGGGTCATTGATGCTTTAATTCATCAAGGCTTGATTAATGCAATTCCCTTTATATGGGTATTAACCAAGCATCTCTTAACTGTCTCCAAATGGTACAAAACGCTGCTGCTAGGCTCCTTACTGGTGTGCATAAACTGCATTGGCTCCCAATTCGTTACAGAATTTATTTTAAAGTCTTATTGCTGGTTTTTAAAGATGTGAATGGTTTAGCTCCTGTATATATTTCTGATTTACTATCTGATCGTAATTCTGGAAGGTCTCTTAGGTATTCCAGCAAGAGACAGTTGAATGTTCCTTAGGCTAAACTGAAATCAAGATGAGACCAAGCCTTTGTTGTTGCTGCACTGAAACCCTGTTTTAATTAAAACTGCCTTTAGAAACAGTTTAAAACAGAACTCAAAACCCATCTTTTTTCTCTGGCTTTTAATTGTTGTTGATATGTGCTGTGTCTGGTTTGTTCTGTGCTGTAATTTATGTTTGTACATGGTGATTGTTTGATATACTGTACAGCACCTTGGTCAACAATTGTTGTTTTTAGTGGTGCTATATAAATAAAGCTGAGTTGAGTCATTTCACTCTGCGACCATCTTTGAAACACCTCTCGGGCATGCAAGTGCAGCTCCTATCTCTTTGAATGGGGAAACAAAATTCTCCATAGCTGTTTACAAAGCTTTCGATTAAATTTCTTATTTGAAATCACCAATGAAATCTGACAACAACCATCTCATAAACTTTTTTTTTTTTTTTTCATGATTCGAGCGTTTCGAAACAAAGTTTTTCAGGCTGGATCAAGCTAATGCGCATGTGCAGTCCTAAGTATGCGTCTCTATAGGAAGCGCGCTGTTTCTATAGGAACCGGAGTTCCTAACGGCCGCCGCAGTAACGCGATGACTTTACCAATCGGCTACTGGCTCTTATTTAGAAGGCGGGACTTATCCCGCCATATTACGTGCTGCA